>JAOTQJ010163774.1:0-27149 GCA_025642045.1 Solanum sejunctum | reverse complement strand
ATAGGTCCCAATACTTTATTAAATCGAACCAATTAAGGACGTTCGGGGTTTAAATTATGTTGCGGGTCCTAACACAATATGTATTAGCATGCAATTTAAAAATCATGAGGACCATCATAAATCTAATTTTTAGCCATACTATACATATGTGGAAGTAAGACCATAACCGACATGTACGACCATACAAACTATTACATGGAATCTTGATGTTTACTATAAATCAAGCTAATAAGTGTCTACTTTGTTAAGGTAAACTCGATCCTCACCCTATAGGCTTTATACTAGAATGGTGAGAGCCATCATTTGACCACACCCATTAGGCTCTATATTAGTATAGTGAATGCCCATCATTTCAGCTAATTGGATCTAATAGCACACCTTTAAGGGATATAACATGAATATAATTCTTATGGTGGCACATAGTCATATACTAAGGAATACTAAAGACATGTATATACACAGCTTTCAATATAGTTCATACTTCATCTAAAATCATACTTTCATTGCATTCAAAATAATCAACATAGTCCTTCATAAAATATTATATTCTAAGAATAGTCTATTTACGTACTTCCATCATAATGTGGGTAGACATTACTACCTAAACATCATCATAAACATAAGGGTTTTCATCAACCTCTTTATCATAACATCGTTGTAGCATTCATTCATAATATCGTCATCATCATTTAAACATATTTTTTATACTTGAAGTCATAATCATAGAAATTCATAGCTTTAACATAAGAGACTTGGGCTAAGTGTGAGTTCATTGATATTTGAGTCAAAATCATACAATTAAGTGAGATTAACAGAGAAAATATGCAATTAATTTTAAATTAAATCATCAATAATGGAACTCACATTAAATCATTAAGCCCTAATCATGCATATTTTGGAATCACATAGTTTTTTCTTCAAAATCATATATATCATGTAATTCATCATAATTTATGAATAATTAGTCATAATCATCATATGGGAATGATAGTCCATGATTTAGAAATCATAACTTTAAATCCCATAAGAAATCATCATGAAATTTGATAAAACAAAGGCTTTGGATTGGGTTTCATGGATGAGACCAATCTATAAATGAAGCCCTAATACCTAAAATAGAATCCTAGAATTGGAGAAGAAAATCTGGAAAAACTTTAGTCAATCTTCAAGCTTTAGCTTCAATGGAGCCCTTGATATAGAGAGAGAATTATTGAGAACCCTAGAGAGAAATTTAAGAATTAAAATATTTGGATAAGTTAGGAATAGGAGTTTATAGAGGTTATTTCAGTTAGGGTAGTAAAATAACATAGTTTAGGACTTAGATGGATTGGAAAAGTCAAAAACATCCTTCACTAAAGCCGCTGGAGTCGTCCATGAAACCCCTTCTACGGTCCGTGGAATGACTTATGGGTTATATCTTGCTTGTAGATTAAGGTGTCACAAAAAAAGTTGATCTACTGAAATTGCAGCTTTTGATCCACGAACATGTAGTATGTCTTATAGGTAACCTTACAGATCATAAGACCCTTCGTAGGAAGACTCTATACATAGAAAAAGTTTGGTTCCTCAAGGACTCCACCTACAAGACCTATTATGGATCATGGGCAAATATACAACTCATTTGATAATTCATAAGTCAACTTCCAGAAATCCTTCATTTTTCCATTTTCACTGGGCAATTTTCATGATACTATCTATGACCTGTGGATTCTTTTACGAGTTGTAAACCAGCTTAAAAGTTTTGACCATTAGTAAATTATCTGTTCTTTAGTTTTCTAGGCCCCAAAACATGATGTCCGTTTCATCGAAAAATTATTTTTTGATACTAGTTACCTTGAAAATTGAAGTTGATCCTTTTCCTACAAAATTTTGCCTCCTAAAAATGAATGTGAAGTTAGATTTATGAAATAATGCATAAATTTTAATATATTTAAGAAATACATCATATGATCTTTTTGAGTCATGTTGGTAGGTGTTACGATATCTCCCCCTTGGAAAAATTCGTACATGAATGTCATGAAACTACACTTGAGAGGAATAAGTTGATACTTTTCATCCCTAATATAAATGCATCGATACCATGTAAATATCATTTTCATAAAATCTCAAACTTATGCATAAAAATGCCCTTACAACGTGTTACCATGAGTATGAATACATGCAACTTGACTCTACATGACATGACTTCCTAATGTGATTATCTTATTACCTTAAGCTTAAGTAGAATGCAAAAGTGTCACTACCAATGCCCAGGGACTAGGTATGACACGATGAATGGGGAATCCGAAGGGACTCCAAACAATATCTAATACACAAGTAGCACATCCTTGATTGAGGTAGCAAAAGTAAACAACAATCACATAATTCTAATAGAAGCTGGACTTCGGACTGAAGTTATAGGGAAGAGGATTAGCATGATTACATAGCAAATAAAAACTAAGGGACGGGTAAGTATAACTCAAGCTATGGGGATGGTAGGGGTTTAGGACTTCCATACCTATCAACAACAAGCATCA
The DNA here is from genome assembly GCA_025642045.1 of Solanum sejunctum. Taxonomy (NCBI): domain Eukaryota; kingdom Viridiplantae; phylum Streptophyta; class Magnoliopsida; order Solanales; family Solanaceae; genus Solanum; species Solanum sejunctum. Next base: position 24,633 of record JAOTQJ010163774.1, on the reverse strand, counting down.
ACACATAAAAGGGGATAAGGACTAAGGGAAGTCTTCCATAATTACATAAACATAATAAGAGTCAGGCTCATAACATGCATACATATCTAACAACACCTTTATCATGATTGGAACCGAGGCCAAGACATCTCTCTAGTTCATCCTCAAAAGTAAATATCTAAAAGTAAATAAGTATTAACAAGAATGATAGGAAAGTGGATATTGTGCCAAAAAAGGCAGACTTAATAATAGCAGTCTTTAACACAAGCTGTCTAGCCACATGGAGATGGATGAATAGGAAATCCGATTCCTACATGGTTCGATCATGTAGGAAAAAAGTATATTCTAGTACTTGGAATGTACTAAGTATATGGGGTAAAATGCAAATAAAGATATAAGTCATAGTAAGCAAGAAGTATAATCATATAAAATTTATATAAGCTCAATATGAAATGTATATTGAATACTTGAGACAAAGCATTCATGAAAATGGTCAAACTTGCATAATATACCATACATATATTAGAGGAGACCTTAACCGACATATAAAATCATGCGAGATACTACATGGAGTCCTGATCTTGCCTTTACACCAGAAAAAAAGATGTCAACTTGCCAAGGTAGACCATACCCCCCCTTTGTAGGTAAATTTTCATAGTTGGATCCATTAGTAAAAGTCCCTATAGGGAAATAATATCCTCTATTGGTGCATTGTTGTGAGACCAAGACTTTATATAAGGACCCATTGGGTTGAGCCCCCACCTTAAGCCTCATTCAATTCTAAGTCTAGTCCCACAAAATACTTGACATAAGCATAAGTGTAATCATAACATGAATATCTTGTAAAAATATGTCAACATGATAGGAGTAGCTCATTCATATACTTGAACCCTACAAGTAAGCTTTTACCTTACACGACAGGGTGAAATATTTCATAAACTTGACCCCATCTAGTGGCCTTTGCTTTACACATCAGGGCAGAAAATATAATATACTTGACCCTTTCTAGTGAGCTTTATTCATTCAAAGGAGGTTGAACATGGCATAAGGGCTCAAAATCTTGCTTATAAATTATAGGAACTTATCATGAGTTCATCACATGCTTGGGTGTCCATAATTTATCATAACATGCTCATCTTGCAATTCATACAATAATCTTTCCTCAACGTAGGAATTCTTATCACACATATATATATAGTCAATCATGATAGGTGTATGAAATTAGACTTAAACATGATCAAAAACCTCTTAGAGAATCTGGAACTTGATTGAGGATTTAGGTAAAGGTTAGAGAGGATCTTTTGACAGTTTTTACGAGATTTAGGGCTCAAAATGGCTGAATAATATAGAAATCCCATCTATATGGGTGTTGAGTTATTACCCAATTGCCCTCACATGAAACTGGAAAAGGTTAGAAAATTTTGTACTTTAGGGATAACTAGAGCAACGAGGACTTGATCTTGCATAGGTCATATTCACGAGAAGTTCAATTGTCACCTCTTTTGGCCTAGGAATGGGTTTAGGAAATTTTTGTTCTATGGGGGACCAAGTCCATTATGCAAATTGGTCGCATACTCTTCTGTTTAATGCCCAAATCACCCAAAAAATTATCTTCTAATATGGGTCACCTAAAAGTAAAAGGCGACCCTTTTCCTACATAAGCTTCCCTCCTAACAAACAATACAAAGTCATATTTGAGAATTAACGCATGGATTTTAAGAAATTCAAGAAATACACCATAGGGCATCTTTTGAGTCACGTGGGAGGTGTTATGATATCTGGCCCTAGGGAAAATTCATCCCTGAATGTGATGGAAACATGCTTGAGAAGTGTGATTAGACAATCTTTAGCCCACATGAATGCAATCAATATAACTTCAATATTATTTTCATGAAATTTTATACTTATGTATCAAACGTTATAAAATATGTCACCATGAGTATGTATACATGCAACATGATATGAAAGGGCTAATTTACATGAATTGACTCATAATAGGATTAAATTATTACCTTAGGCTTGATTAAAGTGGAAGAGGAAGAAATATTGCTTCTTCATGTCCACTTCAGTATCTCGATTAACACTTTCATCTTATTCATTTCTTTTGATGTGCTATCAAAATACAAAACTTTTGGTGCTTAAAACTAGAAATTTTGTGTGTTCTCAATGCGATGACCCTTTATGGGCTGTAGCTCATTCTATAGGCCATGAAGGAGGTTTTGAGTACAATCTCAATGAGGCGTAGATTTCTAAAGTTTGTTCTAGTAACATGCAAATGGGTTGTGAAATATTTTATGAGTCATAAATCAAGTTTCATTCCATGAGTATCAGAGAAGAAGGAATTTTTGAAGTTTCACCAGACAAAACCCCCTATAGGCCGTAGAACCTTTTATGAGCCATAGAGGGGTATTATAGAAGACATGACCAGATTAGCAACAACAAAGTACAAAAGCTTGATTGCGGGCCGTAAAAACACTTCACCCGTAGAGTATCTTGTGAGATATGCAGACTCAATTATCCTATTTTGTTTAGGACTTGTATTTTAAATATTATAAATAGGTTTTTAGGTTATTTTTGTTGAAATGTTTGAGGAGTTAATAGAAAAATAGTAAGATAGAGTAGAGAAATACATTGGAGAGTTTTGAAAATCACTTGTACACTTTAATTTGATCTTCTAATTACAATCTTGTGATTCTCATTGAAACTTAGATTTACTTCTGCATAATTCAATTGCCTTAGTGCTCTATTATGCTATTCAAAATCATAAGTCTTACATCTATTTAAATCACAAGTAGCTAAATCCACATCTATGGTTGTGGGACCATTAAGAAATAATAAGGTAAAACTGGATAATTTATAATTCTTGAAAGGAGTGCATGCATGAATTAATTAATTCACTTTGTTTTGCATGTTTACTAGTTATGACCAATATTAGAATTCGCCTAGTGTTACTGACTAGACCAAGGTAGTAATGAATAGGAAAAGAGATTAACTAATAGGGTTCAATTGATGTGTTCTCATCTAATCAACCAAATTGGGCAAAAAGGAAGTTGTACTGGGATAATAGGTAAGGGTTAGTAATGTCACACTGTGGGGATGGACCAAGTCACATAGTAAAATTCTCCTCTCCCCTGGGTGAAAAACTTAACTTACCGTCCTTTATGCTACATACTAGAAAAGAGTTAGGTTATTCAGTGATACTAAGTTAGGGAATTATGAGAAGCACAATACCCTAGTTTGTCTTCATATTTGTGTAAACACTTCTTTTAATTTAGCATACTTTCATTAGTTATTATTAACCCCCACCTTTGGGGAGATAAATTCGTTGATAACCCCAAATTTCATAATTGAATTATTCTAAGTCTACCATATTCCCTTGGGTTCATGATGTGCTACCAAAATACATCACTTTTGATGCTTAAAACATGAAATTTTGTGTGTTCTCAATGTGGTGTTACTTGATTTTATGTGTTTTTTGTTTGTGTTTGTAGGATTACAAGTTGGCCTTGATTTTGTGGAAAATTACAGAAGTTACTAAGTTTTTGTTGTTATATGATACATTTTATGGGCCGTAGGGTGGTTTCGTAGACAATACAATGAGGGGCTAATTTTTGAAATTTATTTCTACGAATAAGCAGATGAGCCATAGAAGGTTTTATGAGTCATAAAACATTGTTCATGCCCTGAGGATCAGAGACTTGTACCTTCAGGAATTTGATCAGACGAAACCTCTTTTATGGGTTGTAAATCACTTTACGAGTCATTGAGGGCCGTAGCATTGAAGTTCAAATTTCTAGCAACTAAGTACAAGACCCCAATTATGGGCCATGGAATACAATACGGCCCGTAAAAGACCTTTTGTATAGCGTGGCGACCAGTTCTCCTATTTTGTTCAGGACTTGAATTTTATTTATCAAAAATAGGTTTTTAGGTTATTTTTCAAAAATTTTCATCTAGTACTCAGAGAACTCAATATTTAGAGAGAGAAAATTGTAAATATTGGAGAGTCTTTGAGAACACTTGTGTTTGAATTTTCCTTGAAGCTTGTGATTCTTATTGAAGTTTGATTTTGATAGTTCTTAGTTCTATTATGTAAGTGTTCAACTATGTATTCTTAATTCATAATTCTTGCATCTACATATAGCATGAGTAGCTAAATCCACAACTAGGGTTGTGGGAACTATGAAGAACTAAGAAAGTAAAATAGGATAATTCATGATTCTTGGAAAGTGTATATGCCTGTATTAATCACATCTCTTCTTTTTGCGTGTTTTCTGATGGTTGCCAATCTAAGAACCCACCAAGTGTTACTGACTTGGCCAAGGTAGTAATGAATGGGAAAAGAGATTAATTAACTGGATTTGATTGATGTATTTTCGTCTAATCAACCAAACTGAGTAGGGGAGGTTGTATTAGGACTAATAAGGGTTAACAATGCACACTATAGAGATAAGCCAAGTCACATAGTAAATTCATCTCTCACCTTTGACCAAAGGGCTTAGTGAACATAACTTATCGTTCTGCATGCTATACACTAGAAAAGAATTAGGTTATTCAGTAATACTGAGTTGGGAAGTCATGGGGAACACCATACCATAGTTTCTTTCCATATTGACTTCTCTCTTGTGATAGTTCATTTAGTTATATTTCTCATTGATAATTGCAATCCCCCCTTTTGTGGAACTAAGTTGGTTAATCATTCGGATTGCAAATTGCTAAATTCTCTCAAGTCTACATACTCCTTGTAGGTTCGACCCTAACCTTTGTTAGGTTTTATTTCTTGACAATGATTGCTTTATTCTCTAAAAAGGAGGCATTACTTGGACCACATCAGTTCGGCCCTAACCTTAGTTTGATACTATTTCTTGACAATGATCACTGTAGCCTCAAAGAGGAGGTGTAGCTTAGGCGACATCAACATTTTGGTGCCGTTGCCAAAGAATACGGCTAGACCTATTTAATTCAAGCAATTTGGGATTTAATCCTTATTTCCCCCATTTTGCATTTTTTGTTCTTTTTAGTTCTTTTCATGGCGTAAATGTAGTGCATGCACAACACGCGATATTGAGGCAGACCCTTAACTCTATTTGACCCAGAGATCCAAAGAATACTATGAAGAATGGCACAAGATAATGCCAATAATTCGACTAATGTAGCTCTAAATTGAAATGAGAATGAGAATCCCAATAATGAAAACCCACCTCCTCTTGAGGACATTGCTACACAACCACAGCATTTCAATGCCAACGCTTATCATTGGGATCAATCCTATGGCTATGGAGGTGACTAGAGCTATTGTGTTACCACTAATACTGGCTAACACAAAGTTCATGGTTTTGAGTGAGTTGCTTTAAATGCTATAGAATGGTGGGTTGTTAGTAGTCCTACTATCGGAGGATCATCATAGCCATCTACACAACGTTGCATTTTTCTACAAAAGTGTAATAGGAACATAAAATCTATCTGTGGATGCTATAAGACTTCGTGTCTTCCTATTATTTATAATAGGTAAATAACACTATGGCCATCTGAGCTCCTGCAGAGTTCTATCACCAGTTGGGCTGAATTCTAGAGGGCCTTTTTGGAGAGGTACTTCTTGAGATAAAAGAAGCTTAAGTTGAAAGATCAGACCAACAACTTTTAGCAACTTGCTGGTGACTCGATCAGTACTACATGGGAGCGATTTACTAAGTTCTTGTTGAGTGTACTGGACCACAAAATTGTTGACGAAACCATGGTGGAGATCTTCTACTGTGTCCTTGATGAAAATAGTTAAGTCTGTGCTGATACCATTATGGGTGGCATAAGTCTGTGCTGATACCATTATGGGCGGCATTATCTTAGATCAGCCATTTACAAGGATTGCTGAAAGGATGGAGAGAGTGGTCAAGATAAATTGTGCATAGGGGTAAAGAGACATCATCTAACAAAAGTTCATATGCTATAGGTATTGGATTAAAGCAAGCTAAAATAAATAAAGAGACTATGCAAGAGCTTGCCCGAATTGGTATAGGTAAGCGGGTGAGTGATGCAAGAAAATTAGGCACAAGTCAATGTAGTTGCTCATCAGCCTCTATGTGTAGCCATTTATGATGATCCTTACTATGAGGAGGACACTTGTTTTATTATTGATTAGATAGGGGGTTTCCGGACCAACCCCAAGGGTCTAATTAGGACTATTGGTGCCAAGGTCAAGCAAACCAAGGTCAGAATTTAATTCAACATGGAGCCTTCAGAGACAACTGTAGAAGGTACTACTACAGGAATCAAAGCCAAGACATAGATACAGATTAGGGCCGCAGAGATGGTTACATAAATGGTTTTTATGTGCCACCGGACAACCGTGCCACAGGTGCAAGTACATCAAGAGTTGAGGAGATGTTTGATTATCTATTAAAAAAGATAAGACACATGATGAGACTCTGATGGGGATGAAATTTGAGATCTCTAGTATAAATCAAAATATTGAGTCTTATTGTACTGCCATCAAAAATCTTTAGCATTAGTTTAGTCAAGTGTCGACTCAACTTAATCTGTATTATAGGGGTGCACTACCTAGCAGCACAATTCATAATCCTTAGAATGAAGGGCAGCACATGGCCGTTGCTACTCATGGTGGCAAGAGCACCATTGACCCTCCAATGCCAGTTGATGAGAATGATGTTCGAAAGGAGAAAGTTGTTGTAAAGGATATAGATATCAAAGATAATCATGGCAAGGATGGAGTGCGTTATGCTGCAGATATGCCATAGAAGCTAAAGCCTATTCCTAGGCCTCCTCTTCCCTCCCCTCAATGAATTGAAAAAAAAAGGAGGAAGGCTAGTTTAAGAACTTTCTCTCTATGCTTAAACAACTCTCTATTAATATTCCTCTCACTGAGGCGTTGAAGAAGATTCCAAGTTTGCAAAGTTCATGAAGGATCTGATTACGAAAAAGGCACACTATGAGCCAAGAGCTCTCCCAAGAGCTTCAACATTGTACTGCAATTGCTATGAGGTCCTTGGTATAAACACGAGAATATCCCAAAACTTTTACCATACCCTGCACCATTAGATATGTGGAGTTCACAAGGCCATTATATGATCTCCCCTTGAGGTCTTTAAGAAGCTAAGATTGGGAGTCCCTACTCTGATTAGCATGCGGTTGTTGTTGGCTAACCACAGGGTGAAGAAGCCTGTGGGGATACTGTATGATGTGCTTGTTAAGGTTGAGACGTTCATATTCCCACAAACTTTATAATCCTAGATAGCGAAGTCAATTTTGACGTCCCAACCATCTTAGGACGACCATTTCTAGCCACTGGTCAAGCACTAGTGGATATGAAAGCCAATCAACTTAGGTTTAAATTGAATGATAAAGAAGTTATCTATAATATCTATCAGTCTATGAAGATGCTAGATGATTTCAAGAATGAGATTTGGGTACTTGGTGAAGTCTGATTAACCAAGTTGTCCATGTCGTGCCGCAATAATAAATCAAGACTATTTAGGGGACAATCTAAGGTTTCTAATCTAATAGTTGTAGTTGTAGCTCTATTTTAGTTTTTGGACTTATAGATAGTTTATTTTCTTGTATTTTGAGTGTAATTTTGGACATTGGGCAGGTTGCATATAGGGTAACAGTGTGTTTTGTGAAGAATGTGAAAGTGCATGACTAAATAAGCCATTAGTGCTTGAAACGCTTATCAAGAAGTGCCTATACGACTGGTTTTATAGGCCATACATCACTTTACAACTCGTACACCATCTCATAGACACTTCCAGTGAGTAAAATGCTATGCATTCTAGTCCACGAGTTAACTTTACAACCCGTAAAAATAACTGTCTCTTGAATGGGTTTCGTGGACACTATGTAGGTTTTTAAAGTTTTTGACTAAGTGTTGGGGTCTCTACGACTAACTTTATGAGTCATACTTCATTTTATAATTCATAGCCTAGTTCATGAAACCCATTTCTTAAAAGTACGGCTTAGATGTTCTACAAAACCATGATTTACGGGACATAAAACACTCTACGACTTGCAATTGGTGCTTTGTAAAGTGCAAGCCCATCAGTATTTGACTGGCCCAGTCAAACTATAAATATTGGGTCCAAAATATTGACCCCATGAGAGCCCTAATTTATGAAATATACCTGATCAACCTTGAAATGACCCCAAAAAGTGCCTAAAAATGTGCCGAAAATGCCCAAAATCTTATTTACCTAAGAATAAGTTTTCTCAAAATCTTATTTATCTAAGAATAAGTTTTCCCGAAAATGCTCAGAATCTTCTTGGGCCGAAGTTTTCCCAAATGTGTTTTTAGCTATACGTAGCCAAATTTCACCCTTATATCCTCTAAATTATTTCCCAATATTTCCCAAAACATTTAGCCGTATTTTCACTCCCAAATTCAAGTCCTAAAACCCTTATTCAAAACTAAGGATTCTCTTTAAACTTCAAGCCTCCATCTTTAATATTCACAAAGAACTTCCTCAAAGCTATGGTATGTGGTATTGAACCATTGGGTAATTTCACCCATGGTGCCTAAGTGTCTTTCTTATTAATATTGCATGATTTAAAGTTGATTTTACATGTGGGTCATATATATTGAGAAATTTACTACACAGTGATTTTAGTTCATGAAAGTATGGTTGTTTTAGCATGTTTTGAGCTCCAAATCTTTGATCTAATGTTGGATTTGATAAACGTTTTTGATGTGAATGTCTTGGGGGTGTTTCAAGGTGTTGATTGATGGTTTTACTACAGATTTTCTTGCATGATTTCATCTCTAAATTGCATAGTCTCTTACCCCCATTATACACCCCCAAGTGTTTAGTAAAATGTCATACTAGGGTTTCCTGTGAAAATGAAGGTCCACAACATGAGATATGATATCAATGACTATATGATAAAGTAATGAACTTATGTATATGATGAATCCTATATAAACTATTGCATTAGACTATAATCAACGGAGGTGGGGTTTTTACTGATCACCGAGGGGGGGGGGTTGTACTCATCAACCAAGGTAGGGGTTCATACTCATCAACCTAGGTGGGGGTTTGTACTCATCAACCATGTGAGAGGTTTGTACTTTACCACCTAGGATGATGGGGTGTGACCATTATTAACCATGTGAGGGGTTTGTACCACACCACCTAGGATGTGGGGTGTGACCATTATTAACCATGTGAGGGGTTTGTACCACACCACCTAGGATGTGGGGTGTGACCATCATTAACCAACCAAGGTTTGAAATCTAGCTTGGTCTATGCTTCACGAATGATATCCTATATGTCCATGAGTTACTTAAGCATGATTTACCGATGTATTGATCATATATGTCATATTTCTATATCGTGTATATTGTCCATCACTATGCATGTTGATTATGAAGCTTATCTCTTGTTGCATTACATCCGACATATTTAGTACATTCAAATGTACTAATGTATACTCTTGCCTACATGATATCACCTTGTAGGGATCAGAGCTCCTATTGATTCTTTTTTTGGCTGGATAGATTGTTCAAGTTAGCCTTTGGTGAGTCCTCCATTCCAGGGACAAGGACTGTTCTGTCACACTATGTATTAAGATTCTCTTTACTTTATCATATGATTATGACTATGAGGGTGAGCTTGGTTGTATGTCTTAGGCCCCGCTATTATCTATGTATTAGAGGTGTTGTAGGACAAAGCTATGTATTTATGCTATGAGTGAATTCTATTATCTCTTGACTCAATATTATGACAAGTTCTCCCTTAGCACCTTTTGTCCTTATTTTCATTCTTCAAATGTCATTTAATTACTTCCGCGATGAAGGATGTGCAATGATATGCTATGAGGCTTATTTGGGGTTCCTTCAGGTTTCCCATTAGCTTGTCACATCTAGGCCCTATATTTGGATCATGACAAATATGGTATCAGAGATCTAGGTTGATAGATCCTCATAGTACAACACACCGCATCAATTAGAGTCTTATTCATGGTTGTGTTGTACACCACAACTATGAGTAAGAGGCTATGAGACATTTTAGTAAATGTTTTCCTTCATCATGGTCTATGTCCTGCTTTAGAAGCTAGATAGGACTTTCCCCTATAACAATTGGTCTTTGCTCTTTTATTTGATGATGCCGCTTCAAGGAGGAAGGTGAAGGAAAGTGTAGAAGATTTTGATTTTGATGGATTATAGTTTTACTATTTCTTCTCTATTATTTTAGTTGATGATGGGGCTTCTAGTGTGCTTAAGTTATTGTGTGGTTCTTTGGTGTTTATTCTCTTGGTTAGGTATATTGTTTCTAGAAAGTTCATAGGTGTTGATCCGGGTTTGTATTGCATTAGGACTTCATTTGTGGTTTGCTGGATTTGATATGGTGGATTTTTATATTTTACTTACAATGGAATAGTTGCATACATATTGTGTCTCCATGGATAGTGGGACCCATAGAGTTAGAATCTGACTCCCTAATGAACCCGTCTTTGGGTTGGAGGTTGTCAAGTTATAGCAAAGGAAGTAGGTCCACCCTTGATTTGAGGTAAAATTGGTCTCTAAGGGGTTGCAGTTTTTCATCTTTTGAGAATTGGAGGTGTTCAACCAAAGTTGGTTGTTAATAGAATTGTCGTTGGTGATAGATAAGACCTTGAATGTCCCTTTTAGATGTTTGAAGTTGGGGTAGTGTCTTTTCGTTTGACTAGCACACCGGTTATGCCTATGAGGACCATGAACAAGATCTTTAGTCCCTACTCTAATAGGCTTATGGTGGTTTTGGAGATGATATGATGGTTTGTTCCCTAATGAGGCAGTATGTGTGAGTCATTTGAGGGTAGTACTCCAAAGTTTGAGGAAGGAGGTTGGATGCTAGATAGGAGAAATGGGAATTTTTGTTGTAAGAGGTTTACTTCCTAGGTTGTGCGATACCAGGTGATGGCGTTATGGTGGACCCTAGTTAGATGATGGTGATTAACTATTAGACTAGACCTTGACTCCCTTAGGTATTAGGAGCTTCTTGAGTTTAGCGGGGTATTACCAGAGATTGTGAGTATGTTCTTTTTTGTTGTTGTTCCTATGACATATTTGACCCTAAGTGAGACTAATGTTGTGATAGACATTTTGGGTAGGGTGATTTAATAGGTCTGGGGGTTGCTATTTCTTCTGTCATTGCTTGGTGCATGTAGGATTCATATGTGTGGGCATCCTAGATGGTTACGTGAGTCTATTATGGCTAGTAGGGGTCTATAAAGGTTGCCCCATGTGATCATTGCATAGAGTTATGTCTTGTGATCTTGGTTGGATTTAGTTAAGGTATTGGAGGTCTTGGAGTAGTTTGGTTATTTGCATGGTATACTTTCGATGAGTGTAGCACCCATAAGGTTGTAATATGATGGCTAAGTATAAACAATATATTTGGTCAATTACAATGGGTTATTCGCTTCACTAAGACTAATCTTTGGTTTAAGATCTTTCCCCAAGTGAGCATTATTAGTACCGGTGGAGTTGTTTGGTTGATTTATGCATTGACTCTGTTTATGGGTCTCTAGAATAGGATCTTAAAACCCTACCTTTGTATATTGTGGTGATCTCTAGTAATAAAATATTGATTTATTTAGAGCTTGTGAATCATTTGGGGGTAGTGTCGCAAGTCTTGGCGGATAAGAGATTGTTTACTAAATATGATAGATGTGCATTGTGGCTAGAAAGAAGGTGGTTAGAATTCTTTAAGGAGAATGACTGAGTGTGCATTATTCTTGCCCGGTAAGGCTAATCTTGAGGATGGTGCTCTAGGTAGCCTAGCATGTGTTGTTGATGGTGGCAAAGAGGAGACTAATAGGGTCTATCGGTTGGTTAGATTGAAAGTTAGGTTGAGGGAACTTGAGACTGGTAGTGTAGTATTTTTGGTGGTCCCAAATCTTCTTTGGTTGAGGAGGTCTAGTGTAATCAAGGCCTTGATTCAGTCTTATTAGAGTTGGAAGCTTTGGGTGGGAAAAATGGTAGAGTATAGGTTGTCGCCCATGGGGGAAATGGTGGTCCATGGTACAACGCGGGTTAGATGTTTTTAAGGTTGGCAATCAGGTTAATGTTTATGGGACCTTATAGGGTTTGGAGGAGAAATTAGAGAGGTTGCATAAGGGTTGGAAATAGCTAGGTTCATGAGTATAGCAAGCCCTTATAGTAGGCGTTGTATCTCCCCGATTGGATAGTTTAAAGTGCGACAAATAGCCTTATTGGGTTAATCCATAAGTTTTACTCCTGAGGAGTGAGGTTTGTTTTGGTAAGGAGGGATCGAGTTTATGGTTTGTGAGTCCTTATAGAGTCTAGAGGGAGGTTGGTAAAGATTTCTTAAAGTTTGGGGATTGCCTTTGGGTGTAGATATGGTTCGTCTAGTTTTTCATGCTTCTATGTTGAGGGGATGTGTTGGTGACTCTAGTGTTATAGAGCTCCTTGAGGTTGTGGGCATTATGGAGGTTAAGTTGGCTTAGGAGAAGGTCCCGGTCAGGGTGTTGGATGGATGAGTGGAGAAGTTGATTGATAATGATGTAATGTTCTTCAAGACCCTTTGGAAAAGTTATCTATTTGTTTGTGTCTCTTGGGAAGCCGGTATGGGCATGGAAAGCAATACTTGTATTTCTTTCGTTCTATTCAAGCTTATAACGACACATCAAGCCCTTTTTTTATGATTCCAAATATCATGTTTCAGCCTCTATGTCATTCATACTTTCATGTCTAAGTTGGCAAGTTTATGATAATTTTACACCTATGTTGGGATTTTGAAATTTTTTTTATAAAAAGTATTTTGTTGCATTCTTATTAGGTCTGGTCTCCTTATGATTATTCTTCTCTTGTACATTTCTTTGACATTCGGGGATGATGTTCCTATTAGGGAGATATTGAAACGACCCTAAAAAATGCCTAAAAACGTGCATTAGAAATGCCCAGAACCTTATTTTCCATATATCTAAAAATCTGTTCGTCATTATGAAAATACAACTTCATATTTGTGATCAGGGGGTCAAAACTAGGTGAAAAAGTGTCTAAGCTTGATTTACGAGCGAAAGATTAGCTATTTCAATTTTCAAAAGTGCCATTTCCAGAGAGTAGTGTGTGTCCTCTCAGCAATGCACACTGGTGTTAATTTGTGATTATTTTTTTAGTTCATCCAAATTTTTCTAAGTGTTGGGCCCACTTTTTCCAAATATATTTTTACCAACACTTAGCCAAATTTCACCCTCATATCCCCCAAAAAATTTCCCAATACTCCCCAAAACACTTAGCATATTTTCACTCTCAAATTCAAGTCCCAAAACCCTCATCCCTCTATCTTCAATCTTCATCAAGAACGTCCCCAAAGCTAATGTATGTGGCGTTGAACCAGTGGGTCCTATAACCCATGTTGCCTAAGCCTCTTTTTTACTAATATTGCATGATTTAAAGTTGATTTTACATGTGGGTCTTGTATATTGAGAAATTTACTGCACAGTGATTTTAGTTCATGAAAGTATGGTTGTTTTAGCATGTTTTGAGCTCCAAATCTTTGATCTAATGTTGGATTTGATAAACGTTTTTGATGTGAATGTCTTGGGGGTGTTTCAAGGTGTTGATTAATGGTTTAACTACATATTTTCTTGCATATTTTCATCTCTAAATTGCATGGTCTCTTACCCCCATTACACACCTCCCAAGTGTTTGATAAAATGTTTGGCTAGGGTTTCTTATGGAAATGAAGGTCCAAAGCATTAGATATGATATGATTGACTATATGATGATTAAATGATCTTATGTATATGATGAATCCTGTATAAAATATTGCATTAGACCATAATCAACTGGGTTGGGGGTTCATATTCATCAACCAAGGCAGGGGTTTGTACTCATCAACTGAGGTAGGGGTTCATAATCATCAACCGAGGTGGGGGTTTGTACTCATCAACCATGTGAGCGGTTTGTACTTTACCATCTAAGATGATGGGGTGTGACCATCATCAACCATGTGAGGGGTTTGTACCACACCGCCTAGGATGATGGGTCGTGACCATCATTAACCAACCATGGTTGGAAATCTAGCTTGGTCAATTCTTCACTAATGATATCCTATATGAGCATGAGTTACCTAAGCATATTTTGCTTATGCGTTGATCATACATGTCATATTGTTATATCATGCCTATTGTCTATTGCTATGCATGTTGATTATGAAGATTATCTCTTATTGCATTGCATCCCACATACTTGGTACATTCAAACATACTAACACATACTCTTGCCTACATGATATCACCATGTTGGGGCCAGGGCTCCTATTGATTCTACTTATGGCTAGACGGATTGTTAAAGTTAGCCTTTGGTGAGTCCTCCATTCCGAGGACAAGGACTATTGTCTCATACCATGTATTAAGATTCTCTTTACTTTATTGTATACTTATGACTATGAGGGTGAGGCCGATTGTATGTCTTGGCCCCCGCCATTATCTATGTATTAGATGTGTTGTTGGACAAAGCTATGTATTTATGCTATGAGTTGATTCTATTATCTCTTGACTCTTTGTTACGACAAGTTCTTCCTCAGTCGCTTTTGCCATTATTTTTGTTCTTCAAATTTCATTTAATTTCTTCTGCGACCAAGAATGTATAATAATATGTTGTGAGGATTATTTGGGGTTCCTTTGGGTCTCCTATTTTAGGTCACATCTAGGCTCTAGGATTTGGTCGTGACAAACCCCCACCCCAAAACTTTCTGACCACTAATAGCAACACCACCATCACTTTCCGGCCAGATTGTTTGGCAGCCTAGGGTTTCTAGTGTCTCATCACCTCCTTCAGTTTGTACAACCTAATCACTCAATTTGGTAAGTTTTTGATCCTTCCAATACCATTAATTTGCCAATTATTGTAGGGTTAGGTTGATTTTTTTTTATGTATGGTTATGTTAGACACAAACCCATGTATGCATATTGACATGTTTGATAATTGAATTATGGTTGCCAATGCTTGAATATGTGTTTTGACTGGAATTTGATGTAATTTCCTTGTTGTATGTTTGAATGATGTATTGACACACTTATAATCAGTAACCATGTGAATTGAGATTATACATTTGATATTTGGTGTATGATGGCACGGGTTTGTGTTTCTATTGTTAATTCATTCAAGTGTGGTCGAAAGGGTTTGGAAAGCATGCTTAATAATTTTTAGTGGGGTATATATGTTAATCATCATGTTGGGGTGTTGGTCGTTGTGTTAAAAATCATGTGGATGTATATGTATTGCTTTGATATTGGTAGAATAAGTAGAAAAAATCGTATGGGGTCCATGTTGATGGACTTAGAAACTCTGGAGACTGAGTTTTCTTGTCTACAAATGTCTTTTGCATCCCATAAAATATTCCACAAGTTGTAATTGCCCCTTGTATAAAATTCCAAAAACTTGAAGTTTCGGAGTACCCATCAAATGAGACCTTCTCGAGTCGTAAAACAATTTACGACTAGTAGAAATGTCTCATGGATTCCTATCTATAATGAATTCATGCAGTGGAATCATCAATCACTCATAGAACCTTCTACTAATCGTACCTAGTTTTGTAGATGTCATTCAAGTAAGCAAAAAAATTGTGAACACTGTTTTGCGAGAGCTTTCTACGGCTCATAGTTTCCACTATAGCCTGTACAGGTCTTTCATAGACCCTTCTGCAACTAAATCTGACATGTTTTTCTATTTCATTTTTTGATTTGTGGGGCTGAACATGTTGTTTCAATGTCTATGTCTCAGGTACTGTTTGTCTGAAAGTAAGGCGTGAGGAAGTCAAGGCCATATAGAGGAGGTTCAGAGATGAGACCTCAGGGGAGTAGCAGACCCCTACACCGAGTGGATCACTAGAGAAGTTTGGCATCTAACCTAACCCGGAGGTTGCCATACCACAAACAAGGGTTGCCGCCAAAGATAGGAAGACCTAGGCTCTTGTCATTCTTACTCCCCACTCTTACAAGGGAGACCATGACAAGAGCACCTGTATTATCCATATAGAGATAAGTCCAGCTCAGAATCAGGCTCCAGCAATGACTCAGAGACAGATCCCTCTACTACAGCGCAAGTGTCATGACCTAAACTGGTTCCTAGACATGATACACGAATGGGAAACCCACAGTAACCCTAAACAAGCCTCTTAGCATATCATACACATATCCTTGGTCACAAAAGCAAAAATAAACAACAAGAGAAAATATAAACAAGGTAAATTAGGACTAAGGGAGAGAGAGTTTAATACTTAAATAACATAGATAAGTCAAAGCTCAAGCATAATGCATAACTTATCGAATAACACCTCTAGGCATAGAACTTAGCCGAGGCCAAGACTCGCAATCAGGCTTACCCTCATAGTCATAAGTTTCTAAAATAAGAAGAGTCAATACATAGCATAAATTAAGAGAAGTATGTCCTCGGAGTTGAGGACTCACCAACTTGCTTGAATAGATATTACTAGCCATGTAGAGGAGGAGGATGATCTAGTGGAGCTCCAGTTCGTATAGGGTAACATCATGTGGACATAGAGTATGCGTTAGTATATTTAAATGTACTAAGTATGTAGGATGCAATACAACAAGAGATAGCCAACATAGTCAAATTGCATAATGATAATCAATACATAACATAATAACAATCTGACATGTATGATCATTGCTTAAGTAAATCATCTTTGCAAATTAATTATTACATAGAACATAATATATAATTGTCGGAAGAAACCTCAATTGACATAGAATAAGACCAAACAATATATAACTTGGAATCCGATGATTACCCCTAATCGGTAAAGAGGTGGTCTACTTGCCAAGGTAAATCATACTCCACCTTATAGGGTCCCATTCCATTTCGGATGAAATAACACTCTTTATGAGACCCACCACATTTAGAAAAGGATTTAATCCATACTTCATCTTATGGGGTCCCACCCCATTTTGAATGAAGTGACCTTCCTTATGCAGACCCGCCCTATTTTGGATTAGGCATTTTCATGGTGAGTGCACTTAATGGATCCACTAGTTAGCAAGGGTAAAAGATATACTCCTATGTTGGCATATAGTTCAAGGAAAGAGAGAAATCCTCCATCCATGGTTGCTAATTCTAATCTCATGGAATACTTATAATAATCATACTTTAATAGCTTGAAATAAATATAGGGACATAGCACGAGCACCTCTAATAATATATCATCATCAAACATTACCCTTGCATTAACATCAAAATTCTCACAAGAGGTAGCATTCTAGAAAAAAGGCTTAATACGGCTATACAATATCATCAACATTTTCAAGAGTTTAAACACATCTTTAGAAAGCCCGAAATCATCATAAAGTCACTTGAATCATAAATCAACCAATAGATCATCAAACTTTAAGAATCCTTGAAAAGGGCATTTTATCAAACACTTGGTGGGTGTTCAATGCTAGTTCAAAATCATGCAATTCAAGAGTAAAATCATGTAAGAAGAATCAAGGTAAAATCACCCACCAATACTTGCTAATACCAACATGCAAGTTGCATCAAAAACCTTTATCATATATCAAGAGAGATCAAAGATTCATAGCCCAAAATATGCTTAAACATTCACACTTTTATGAAACCCCAACATAGTTCATAGCTAAATTCATAATAAGTAATACCCACAATTAAATCAACTTAAAATCTTTCTATTTAGGTAAAAACGGAGGTTGAGCTTCATAGGTCAAAAAAACCCATAATTAAACCCATATACCTTGACTTTGGAGTATTCCTTGGTGATGATTTGAAATGGAGACTTGAACCTTGAATGAAATCCTTAGATCCGAAAAGAGATTGGGATACATGAATCTTGAGGAGGATTTGGGGCTTGACTTAGTTTCCTTGAATTTCAACAAGGCTTCTTGAAAACCTTGAGAATGGATGCATAATTTGATAAAGATTAGAGAGGAACTTGAGAGGTTTTTGATTAGTTTTTAGTGATCAAAATGGCTTAAAATAAGGGTTTTTTGTGTACATAGGTATTGGGTTATTACCCATTTGTCCGGGAGTAAAAAAGAGCAATTTCAGAATTTTTTGAACTGGTCCACGCCAGGTCCGCATCACGGACTAGTCATGGACAACTACTATTTTTGTGAAGTTTCGACAAAAAATTATTTTCTTGGCACAGATGAACTATACCTTCAAGGTACTCGTCTTCCACAGAAGTTTGCCCTCTTAACAAGAATATGCAGTCGGATTTGTGAAATTCTACATAGATTTTGAGATATTGGAAAAAAATACATCATAGGATCTTTCCGAGCTATGAGGAGGGGTGTTTGAATATTCTTAATTTGAAATATAAGAAAACTACAATTATGGGGAATCCCTAAGCAAATGTAAGGTATTTCAATATCTCCCCCTTGGAAATATTCGTCCTCGAATGTCGAAGAAACATGAGTAAGAGAAGAAATTACAAAGGATTCTGCCCAGCATGAATAAAACGAATGCACTTAAACCTCATTTTCGAAAAGATTCAATATTAATGTCAAAAATTGCCATAAAATTGTTACCATGAAAATAAGTGTATGCAAAATGACAAAAGGGTCGAAACACAAGACTTAAATCACATAAAAGACTTAAATTAGTACGTTAGTCCTGAATAGAATAGAAGAGACAGGGATATCAATTTTGCATGTCTACCTCCACTCCCCAAGAGACACTTTCGACTTCATAATTCTTCCAAAGGGCCCTGACGAACACAACATACTTATTGATAAACTTTTCCACCTTCCATTGAAATGACCCTAAAAAGTGCCCAAAAATATTCCTTAGAATACTCGAAACTTTAATTTCCACATATCTCAAAATTCGTGTGCGATATCAATAATCTGACTTCATATTCTTGTTTAGAGGGTAAAAATTAGATGAAAAAGGTCTAACACCAATTTAAGAGCGAAAGAATGACAATTATGATTTTTCAATTGGTGAATTCCAGTAACTATCCACGCCGCTGGTGCGACGCGCCAAGGGTGCGCATATAAAGTTGACTTGTCTCCATGTCCTCTTCGTGACGTGAAGATATGAATTATTTATGTCCAGTAATTTTCTCTGCGGTCCAAGACATAGGTGTTCCCTAATGTGTTTTTACCCATACTTAGCCATTTTTCACCCTCATATCATCCTTAATATTTCACAATACTCACTCCAACACTTCGCATATTTTAACTCCAAAATTCCAGTCTCAAAAACCTTCATGCAAAACTAAGGATTTCTTTCAAGCTTCAAGCCTCTATTTTCAATCATCATCAAGAACTTCTTCAAAGCCAAGGTATGTAGGTTTTAGTTATTGAGTCTTTTCACCTATGGTATCCTAATCTCCTTTTTACTGAATTTACATGATTTAAAGTTGATTTTACAACTGGTTTTACTATTATGAACATGTCTATGAACTATGTTAAAGCTAGGCAAAGTTGTGACTGTTTTGCTATGTTTTGAGCTATAAATCTTAGATATAATGTAAGATTTGATAACAGGTTTTGATGTATATTCCTTAAGGGTGTAACAAGATGTTGATTGATCATTTTACATAGGATTTTCTTGCATGATTTCACCTCTAAATTGCATGGTTCGATATTACTATTTCACACCCTCTAAGTGTTTGTTACAATGTTCGGTTATGGTTTTTTGAGTAATTGAAGGTCCAAAGCATGAGATATGATATGATTGATGTTATAATGATGAAATGATTTTATTTATATGATAAATCCTATATAAAGTTTTGCATTAAACCATGCCCAATTTGGGGGGTCTAGGAACCTGGATAACCGAGATGGAAGTTTATACTCATCAATCGAGTGAAGGGTTTGTACTTCTCCACCTAGTGATGGGGCGGGATCATCACTAACTGAGATGAGGGTTTGTAATCATCAAACAAGTGAAGTGTTTGTACTTCTCTACCTAGGTGATAGGGTGGCATCATCACCAACCAAGTGAAGGTTTAGTACTTCACCACATAAGTGATGTAGCGACATAATCACTAACCTACCAAGGGGTTTGTGCTTTAGAAATCTAGCTTGGTGTATTCTACATACATGGTATCTTATATGATCATGAGCTATTTAAGCATATTTTACTTTCACATTGAGAATACATGCCATATTGTTATATGTTGTCTATTGCCTATTGCTATGTATTTTGATTATGATGCATATCTCTTGTTGCATTTCATCCTACATACTTAGTACATTCAAACATACTAACACATACACTTGCCTACATGATATCACCGTGTAGGAACCAAAGGCCAAGTTGATCATCCTTCTCCACGTGGCTAGTTAGTGATACTCAAGCTAGTTGGTGAGTCTTGCATTTTGGCGACCTTAGTTTATGTTCTCTTTTTATGTATTGAGATATTCTTCTTTATGTTCTATTTGACTATGAGGGTGAGCCCGCTTCCTTTTTATTGACGCCCGCTCTTACCTATGTATTAGAGGTGTTTATTGAACATATTATGTATCTATGATATGAGTTTTGACTCTTGTGTCTTGATTATAATGTTATGCAAGATCTCCCTGTAGACTTTTGCCCCGTATTCATACTCTTTTATGTTTCTTATATGCTTTCTTGACCAATGATGTGTAATGTCAAGTTAGGAGGCCTGTTTGGGGTTCCTTCGGGTTCCCCAATTGTCTTGTCACATCTAGGATCTTGCCTTGGGTCATGATATCTATCAAATGCCTCCACCGAGGCCTTCTCCTAAATCAACTCATCCTCCACAACACTCTAAAAGGACTCACAAACCTTAAACTTAACTCCCTTTCTTGCCAAACCAGACCAAAACCTTCATGGGTGTGACTTCCAAGTGAACCTGATCGTCCACACAAGCATATATAGCCTATCCTAGTATCAAATGACACTATCTCCCCCTTGGGAGGCAACCTCCACATCCATCACCTTACACTAAGAAGTCAATTCTAATAAGGTGGGGTCAATATATTGCTTTGCTTTCACCTCATCAACCAAGAAAGATCTAGAATAATTAGCCACCACTACACCACCATAGCCAACCTCTTCTAACCTAACTCTAAATCTAGTCAACCAATGGACCTCTCTATTCACCTCTTGCCATCACCAAAAACACATCCTAGGCTACCCATAGGTACCCTACCTAGAGCATCAACCACATTATTAGCCTTACTAGGGTGATAATGCACACTCATATCATACTCCTTAAGGAGCTCTAACCACCTTCTTGTTACCCACAATTCATTCTAATCATATTTAGCAAACATTCTCTCATCCCCAAAAACTCACAACACTACCCCAAATGATTCACAAACACTTACTAAATAAATACCCCATCACTATAGACCACCACAAATATGGCAAGGTAGGGTTTTAAGACCCTATTCACAAAATCCATAAACATAGCCGGTGTATAAGTCAACCAAACAACTCTACCACTACTTTAAATGCTCACTCCTAGTCTGATAGGACATCCAGGGATATCACCTACCCTCATGCTCACTTAGGGACAAACTCGAACCGAAGATCAATCTTAGAAACTAACTAACCCATTGTAGTTGACCAAATAGATTTTCTACCCTTAACCATCATGTTACAACCTTATGGGTCCTATACTAATTGGAAGCATGATATGCATGTAGACAAACCACCCCAAGACCTCCAACCCATCAAGCCAAGTTCAACCAAGATCACAAGAAAAGACTCTATGCAATAAGAATATGGGGCAATGCTTATAGACCTTCCTAGCAAAAATAGGTTCACAAATAGGGTAGACACCAAAGTGGTTCACATTGCAATTAGAGACATACTCAAGAATCTTACTAGCAACAAAAGGAACAATGAAAGAAATAGCGACTCCCAGACTTATTAATACATGCACATCAAATCAAAACCTTTAACATATCAGTAAAAACATTGGGTACCTCATCCCGTCCTTGCCTCCCTTGAAGAGTATAGAACCTATTTTTCCTTGGAGCACCCCCTTGGCCTCGAGAGAGACCATCTCTACATTCTGCTTGATCATGATGACAATCAAAACCCTGGACCCATTGCACAACATCCAAAAGAAGCACTAGAATTACTCCACCATGGGCCACCGTGGTTCTTCCTACACGTAGGGCACTTAGGCTTGCGCCCTCCACCACTACTTGTTCAACTTGGATTATCATTAGCAAACCTTTCATTAAGTGCATTCGAAGACCCTTGGCCTTGATAGACTGGCCATCCTTGGGACTTTGGAATTTACCATCAAAATAGGCCCTCTTAGCCTCACTACTACTCCTCTTTCTCAAACTTTCCCCTTCAAATTATTTGGCATAAGTCACTAAGCGAAACAAATCCATGACTCTAATCATCATAACACCCTGGCACTCCTTATTTACCAAATCAGATACACCCATCACTAACTTGTTCATTTTAGACCTTGGGTCGGTAACTAATTGTTAAGAATATTTTGATATTTGGTTGAACTTGAGGTCATACTCCCTCATACTTATTGACCCTTGCTTCAAATTCATGAATTCCATTAACTTGACCTCCCTTAGCTCAAGAGGAAAGAATCGATTGAGAAATGCTGCCTTAAACTCCTCCCAAAGGATCACATCATTGTTTTCCGTCTCCTCCTTCCAATGAATATACAATATTTGGCCCACCCCCTTGAGTTGGTAAGCCACCAACTTTGTTTGCTCCTCCAACCTCACATTCACAATGTACAACACTTTGTACACCTCATCAACAAATTGTTGAGGTTCCTCATTCACTTTAGACCCATTGAAGTCTAGTGGGTTCATCCTCATGAAATCCCTTACTCTTGATATTGGAGTAGGAGTATGAGAGGCTTGAGGCCCTTGGTTGATTTGGTTGGTCACCAATTGGGCTAGCATGGCAAGAGCATCCCGGAAATCTTCATGAGTCGGTTGGTCCTCGGGCGTGCGAGCTCTTCTTCCTCTTATATTAAGCATGATCTAGCATAGAAAAAAACAACCATTAGGGGAAAAAACCTTACTTTAACTCCTATAGCACGACATACAGTAAGCAAAAGGGAAAAATTTCCTAAAATATCTCATAGCCTCTTGCTCATTGTCGTTGTGAACTTCACAACCATGAACAAGACTCTAATCAAAGTGGTGTGTTGGATATCAAGGACCGTTAACAAAATAGTGCTCTGATACCAAATTTAATGTTCAAAACTAGCGCCAATATGTGACAAGTGAATGGGGAACCCAAAGGAACCCCAAACAAGCCTCTTAGCATATCATACACACATCCTTAGTCACAGAAGCAAAAATATACATCAAGAGAAAAAATGAACAAAGGAAATTGGGACCAAGGGAGAGAGTTTAATACTTAAATAACATAGATGAGTCAAAGCTCAAGCATAATACATAACTTGTCCAACAACACCTCTAGACATAGAACTTAGCGAGGGCCAAGACAAGCATCCAGGCTCATCCTTATAGTCATAAGTTTCCAACATAAGAAGAGTCAATACATAGCATAAATCAAAGAGAAGTATGCCCTTGGAGTTGAGGACTCACCAACTTGTTTGAAAAGTTATTACTAGCCACTTGAAGGATGCTAATGATCAAGTGGAGCTCCAATTCCTACATGGTAACATCATGTAGGCATAGAGTATGCATTAGTATATTTGAATGTACGAAGTATGTAGGATGCAATACAACAAGAAATAGGCAACATACTCAAAATGCATAATGATAATGAATAGATAGCATAATAACTATATGACATGTGTGATCAATGCTTAAGTAAATCATAATTTGCAAATTAATCAGCTTACATAGAACATAATATATAATTGTTGGAAGAAACCTCAACCGACATAGAATATGACCAAGTGAGCTATAACTTGGAATCCCGATGATTACTCCTCATTGGTAAAGAGATGGTCTACTTGCCAAGGTAAACCATAACCACCTTATGGGGTCCCTCCCCATTTTGGATGAAGTAACCCTCCTTATGGAGACCCGACCTATTTCATATAGGATTTACAACCATGCTTTACCTTATGGGGTCCCACCCCTTTTAGGATGAAGTGACCTTCCTTACGGGGATCCACCCCATTTCGGATAAGGAAGTTTCATAGTAGAGTGCACTAAATGTATCCACTAGTATTGCAAGGGTAAAAGATATGCTCCTATGTTTACACATAGTTCAAGGAAAGAGTGTAATCCTCCATCCATCGGTGCTAAGTCTAATCCCACAGAATGTCACGGCCCAACCCAGGGGCCATGATTGGTGCCGATAGGGCACCCAAACAATCACTACACCGAATTTCCATTCACAACAACTAAGGAATTTCACAAAATTTCAACAGAGTTTCCTCTTTTTCCTAACTAGCCTTACCTGCAAACAGCGAACCCAACAGTACCAGACATCACCATATGAACATATATATATATATATATGCGGGCCAACAAGGTCACCGCTGCGGCAGAACCACCCAACAAACAAATCATACAAACGAGATCATACCAACATAATTTCCCACACTCACATGTAGCCACAAACCTCTATACACAGAAACTGGATCATAAGATGGGACTGGGCCCCTTCATACCCTCGAATATATATATATATATATATAAATGCAAAATACAAAAAGTATGTGTACAAGTATATACCAAATGATCTGCTCCTGATGCAAGGGAGTACTTCAACGG
>JAOTQJ010163765.1:0-27153 GCA_025642045.1 Solanum sejunctum | reverse complement strand
TTGTGGTTTTGCGACTTAATATGGGTTTAGGTGCCTAACAGGCACGAGTCATGGCCCCGGGGTTGGGCTGTGACAGTGGGCAGCATAAACTGCAATGTTCTATTGTCAAAAAAATTGTAGAAAAACGGCGTACATGGTCCCTTTGTCCGTCGCTTTTTGACAATTTTTTTTAAAAAAATTCTTAGAAAAGCGATGAACAGAGTTCCTAGGTCCATCACTTTTTCTGAAAAATTTACTTTTTTTAATATTTGCGACGGAGTCCGCCACAAAAAATAAATAATTAAAAAATAAAAAAAGCGATAGACATCCGTCGCTTTTTTTTTTTTTTAATTTGCGATGCCATTTGTAGCTTTTTGGCGACATTGTTCGTCGCTTTTTTAAAGCGACGGAACTGGCTGCGTTGCTTTTCACCAAAAAAGCAACAGAGTTTTTTGTGTCATTTTTTGACAGATTTTTAGTAGTGTTCGGAGAACATCAAGGTTTTATTACTTATATTTGGGATATGTATAATTCTAGTTTTGAAGGTTTTTGAAAAAGTATGGTTAAAAGAGATATTTTTAAATTTCAAGAAAAAACATTTTCAATTTATTCATTCTTATTTTCGAATAATGGATTGTAGAGTTGCTATTACCACTGAATGAGTCATAGTCCTAATGATTTTGATTATTTAATTGTTATTGGATTGACTATAATTGAAATTTGCAAAAAAGAATTATAGGTTATAAAATTTATGAACAAAAAAATTTATATTGCTATAACTTTATTGGATATTTTAGATTTTTTAATTTCTAAGATAAAATAATTAGTATTACTTTAGATAATGCTTTTGCTAATTTAAATGCTATGAATTTGCTAAAAGCCTAGACTTTATCCAGATAATTAGGATGCTTTTCATGTTAAATGTACCGCAGATATACTAAATCTTGTGCACGTGAAATTAAATAAATTCAAACTTATAAATAAACTTTACAAATTCAAGTTTACAAACTTATCTTATAAAACTTCTATATAAATTAAAAATTTTAATAAAAATATTTTTAAAAATTTATAAGTTGAAAAACTCTAGGGAATGAAATATTATATTTTTTAAATAGCATAATTTACTGTCCCATTTATTCTGGTCCATTTTGATCTATTTCGATAGTATCTCGTTGTATAGTGGGATAGGACAAAACTGAGTTTTCAACTTGGTTATTTCGGTTCGTTCATCCCAATACCGATCAATATTTTGATCAAAATTAATCCTGTCCTGTCTTATATCGATTCATTCTGATCCAATCGTCCCATTTCGATTCGATGTCCAATCTTATGTAATTGATGTTATTACATCTTTTTAACTCTTTCAACATCTTTATGCATAAATATAAGTAGATTGTCGGGCATAAAAAAAAATCTCATACATAATAAAATTTTGAGAAAAGATTCAAATATACTATCAAATTTTTACAAAAAATTTATTTATATCATTCGTTAAAAGTTTGAGTCAAATAAGTCAATATTGTTAACAAAAAAATTCATCCATGCTATTACCTTTTTAACAGTCCATCCATCCACCTTTTAATTTGGCAATAAGTCCGTCCATTATTTGACAAATAAATCAACCTCACCGGTAATAAAATTTTTCATTGGCACCGACTAAAGCCACCGCCTTTGAAAATATTGTCGGTTCAATACATCCACGCCACCGTTTAATCATAGCAGTCCGTCCTACTCCCTCGACTCTATAAATACACGTAATTTTTCCATCTTCCTTGGTTTTTGGTTTACTTCTTTGTGTTCTCTCTTCTTATTTTGTGTTTTGTTGATGATATGGGTAATTATTGTTGACTGATCAATATGTTGGTAATAATTGTACAATCAAGATATTGAGTTATTATTGTTGATCAAGATATGGGTAATTATGTTTGGTTAAGATGGGAGTAATTAAAGCTTGATGAAGTTATTGCTGATCGAGATAATGGGTAATTATTCTTGATTGATCAAGATGGATGTTGGTAATTATTGTATGATAAAGATATTGAGTAATTATTGTTGATCAAGATATGGTTTTTTCATCTTATTGTTTTATTAAGATGTGGGTAATTAAAGTTTGATCAAGTTATTGTTTATCGAGATAATGAGTAATTCTTGTTTGATCAAGATATGGGCATTCTACTTTCGAAATTTGCGTGTAGATATCTGATTTGCAGCTCTTTGATTGAGAAAGTTAAAAGGTTAGGGTTTTGCTAGGAGAATGATTATAGGCACATTGTAGTGTATTTCATGTGATTCTCCTTCTACAGTTGCTGTTCATATCATGTGTAGTTTATTTATTTATTTTTTTGTGTCATAGTGTGAGTTAATAATTGGAATTCTTTGAATGTTTTTTAGAAATTGGGGAATCAAGTTTGCTTCCAGCTTTTGGGAAATTCTGAGGTTTCCAAATTGTGAGAATCCGCTCCCTATTTACAACTATGAAACTGTAATTTCCTTTTCTTGAATAAGTATACGAGCAGAACTGGAAATTTGGCTCCCAATGTATGTGTACGTGAATCTCAGGTGAACGAGTCCCCTATCTATTCTAGACCTATTCGTCACGACCACGTGAAGTTGATTATGATTACCAACAAGTCAAAAATTGATTCTTCACAGGTTGATGCCTGAGCAGTTAATGGTGAAAGGGACTGTATGCAACCAGTATGCATTTGATATCTCGACTTCCACCCATCTTTAGTGCTAATTTTGGTTTTGATGTTTCTTCTTGCATCAACTTCTTTTACGTATTGGTTTGGTCCCCAGTAGATGTCATTCTTAGCTGTCAGGAATACCTGGAATATAGGTGCAAGTGGTTCTACGGGAGTAAGTGCCTTGCTTTGGTGTTTGTGGTCCTCTGTTCTTTGGTGTTATGGGCACTGGATAGGCAATCAAAAGTTAATTGTGGATCTTTGATAATGCCGTTTAAGTGATCCCCTGCTGTTGTGTCCAAGCTACTTATCTTCTCTCTGCTTCCGTTTTCCCTTGGTCATCATGATGCAATGATTTTGTTTGTTGGTGAATGAATGTGTAGACCACATGGTGACAGTAGTATGGTGACAGTAGTAGAGTGTTAATTTTGGATTTCTGTGCACTCTGAGATGGATATTGTCAGGCTACCAAAATGGGTGTTTTCAAGCTTGTCTCTTGCATCCCTTGTGATTTACTAGGTGATATGGGTTTTGTCGGCTTTGCACTCGACTGTTGGATTATTCTTTTCATGGAGGGGCTTTGTTTGGCCATTTGTGTTGAGGTTCTTTAGTTCAGGTTTTTACAAGTAATAAGATTCTCATTTCAGTTTTCTTCCCAATCTGAGTGGTCCCTCCTCTCTTTGTCAAAAACTGCTGTTGTACGAAAGTTCCCAGCTGAAGTAGTTTTTCTTGCACTAGTGTCTGTTGTATTTTGCTGCCATTGGTTTTTAGTCCAGGTGCTTATGTTCTTCGATGTTGCTATTGATGAGATTTCTGGTAGTTAAAGGGGTATCTGGTATCTGGTCTTATCGACACCTGATAATAGGCATTCAAAACTCAATCCTGGATCTCTTGATAGCTGCGATCACTTGATTTTGTTTGCTGTGGATGGATGCGGCTAAGAAGATTTGATTTGGAAAATGTTGAAGGTTGATGTCTAGTGTCCATTCCTGTCCAGCCTGAGTCTTTGCCATTTTTATGCTTGCACTGCAACCTGAATATGGTCAGACCTCGAGAGAGGGTTTTTTCAATCTTGTCTGGCATTTTCTAGGGGGTTTCTTCAGCTTTGCACACAACTTTTTCCTTTATTGCTTTGCTTGCAGCCAGTGGGCCTTACAAAGTAGTGAATTCTTCTTTTCATGAGGTTCTTTAGTTCAGTCTTTATGAGTATCCATAATTCTCAATTCAGTTTTTCTTCCCTAGTTGACTCCTTTGTCGGTCAGAACTACTGTTGTATGGAAGTTTCTCAATTAGGAGATCATTTTCACCAGTATGTGTTGTATTCTGCTGCCATGAAGTTCTTAGTCTAGATGCGTATGTTCTTGGATGGTTATCTTCTTTGCTTTCATTGTTTTGGGGTTATCACACTAGTTTTTTCTGGATGCTTGTGTAGACCACATACACTGTTATGGACATCCAGATTTGGAGATCTCAAAAGCTTGGTTAACCTACATGTGATCCTCTGTCACCTTTTGGTCTTTTTGGTGCTTTCTCTGCAATCCGGATATTTGTCCAGGCTCCGACAAAAGGGGGCATGGTGTCTCTAGTGATTAAATAAGAGGTTTAGGGTTCATTATCTTTGCATGCAACTCTTTCCTTCACTCCTTTGCTTTGCAGCCATTGGGTCTTACAAAACAGTGGATTCTTCTTTTCATGGAGTGACCTCACTTGTCCATACGTGGGGAGGTGTTTTAGTTGAGTATTTTATGTGTAGCGATAAATTCAATTTTCTTCTATAATGACTCCTTTTTCTTTCTCAAAACTACTGTTGTGTGGAAGTTTTTCAACTAGATATTATCTTTTCACCGGTGTGTATTGTATTTTGCTGCCATGAAGTTCTTAGTCCAGATGCGTATGTTCTTCGATGTTCCAATTGATGAGGTTTCTTATGGTGATGAGGTCTCTTGTGGCTATGGACACCTGATAACTGCACGTCCATTTCTAGATCTTTTGATAGTGGCTTAAAGTACTTTACTTCTGTTCTCACTTGCATATCTTCTCTGCTTTCATTTTTTATCCAGGTTATCACACTAGTTTTTTTCAGTTAGATGGATGTGTAGATCATGTAGTGACTCCTTTTGATCTTTTTGGTGCTTGCACTGCAATCTGGATATTGTTCAGGATTTGACAGAAGGGGGTTTTCAGTCTCGCCTATGGCATCTCTAGTGATTATTACTTGAGTGGTTTGAGGTTCATCAGCTTTGCACGGAACTTGTTCCTCCGTTCCTTTGCTTGCTTGCATCCATTGGGTCTTACAAAGCAGTGATTCTTCTCCACATAGCGACCTTATTTGTCCATATGTGTTGAGGTTTCTTTAGTGCACAGTCATCTATGAATACCAATAATTCTCAGTTCAGTTTTCTTCCCTAATGAGACCTTCATCTTTGTCAAAACTACTCATGTGTGGAAGTTTCTCAATTTGGTCATAATCCTTTTTT
The DNA here is from genome assembly GCA_025642045.1 of Solanum sejunctum. Classification (NCBI taxonomy): domain Eukaryota; kingdom Viridiplantae; phylum Streptophyta; class Magnoliopsida; order Solanales; family Solanaceae; genus Solanum; species Solanum sejunctum. The sequence continues at coordinate 22,013 of JAOTQJ010163765.1, read as the reverse complement.
TTTGGAAGTTGATCAATTAGGACATCATATTTCACCAGTGTGTGCTGTATTTTGCTGCCATGAAATTCCGAGTCCAGATGCGATATTTTCCTCGATGATGCAATTGATGAGGTCTCTTATGGTGATGAAGTCTCTTATGGCCATGGACACATGTTAAGTACTTGGACAACTCTAGATCTTTCGATATTGGCATAAAATACTTCACTTTTGTTCTACTAGCTACTTATCTTCTCTGCTTCCATTTTTTTCTGTCATCACACCAGTTTATCTGGTTGGATGTGTAGAGATCATATGGCGGCACTGTTATGGACATTCAGCTTTGGAAATCCTGATTAAATCAACATCTGATCCTCTGGCATCTTTGGTCTTTTTGGTGCTTGTGTTGCAATCTGGAGTTTTTGACAGAAGGGGGGTTTTTGGTCTCGTCTATGGCCATCTCTAGTGTTTACTTAGGTGGGTTGTGGTCGGCTTCCCACGTAACTTTTATCCTTGCCTTCAATGGCACCCATTGGGTTTACAAAGCAATGAGTGCTGCTTTTCATGGAGTGATGTTATTTCTACTTATGTGTTGAGGTTTCTTTAGTTTGGACTTTTTATGAGTGTTGATAATTTTCAATTCAGTTCTCTTGCCGAATGATTCCTTTTCCGTCAAAACTACTGTTGTGTGGAAGTTTCTCAATTAGGACATTATTTTTCACCCGCATGTGTTGGTATTGTGTTGCCGTGAAGTTCTCAGTCCAGATGTTCTTTGATGATCTAATTGGTGTCTGTGATGGTGATGAGGTCTCTTTATGGCCATGGACACCTGATAAGTACTCGGCCAACTGTTGATCTTTTGATGGTAGTGGAGAACACACACACACTTCTATTCTTCTAGCGAGGTACGTATCTTATCTGCTTTCTGTGTTTTTGGGGATTATCACACTAGGTTCTTTTTGGTTGGATGGATGTGTAAACCACATATACTGTTATGAACATTCAGATTTGGAGATCACACATGCTTTTCTGGACATCCAGATTTGGAGATCTCAAATCTTGGTTGACCAACATGTGATCCTCTGCCACCTGTGTCTTTTTGGTGCTTCTCTGCAATCTGGAGATTGTCTGGGCTTTGACAAAAGGAGGTTTTCAGTGTTGTCTATGGCATGTCTAGTGATTACTTAGGTGGTTTGGGGTCGGATTAGCATGTAACTCTTTTTCCTTTGCTTGCAGCCATCGGGTCTTCCAAAGCAGTAAATCCTTCTTTTCATGGAGTGACCTTATTTATCCTTATGTGTTGAGGTGTCTTTAGTTCAGTCTTTTTGAGTATTAATAGTTTTCAATTCAGTTCTCTTCCTGATGACTCCTTTATCTTTGTCAAAACTATTCTTGTATGGAAGTTTCTCAATTAAGATATTATTCTTCACCAGCGTGTGTTGTATTCTGCTGCCATGAAGTTCTTAGTCCAGAAGCATATGTTCTTTGATGATCCAATTGATGAGGTCTTTTATGATGAGGTCTTTTATGGCAATGGAGACCACTAGTGCTCAACAATTCTTGATCTTTCGATAGTGGCATAAATAATTCTTTTACTGTTATTCTTCTAGCTGCTTACTTATGCGTCTTTAATTACACTTGTTTTTTTGGGTAGATGGATGTGTAGGTCATATGGTTACATTGTTATGGACGTTCGGATTTGTAAAGTTCCAAGCTTGGTTGACCAATATGTGATGCTCTGTTAACTTTTGATCTTTTTGGTGTTTGCACTGCAATCTGGATGTTGTGCGGGCTCGGTGACAATAGGGGGTTTTCAGTCTTGTCTATGGGCACGTCTCTTGTGATTACTTGGTGGTTTGGAGTTTGTCAGCTTTGCACGTAATTCTTTTTCCTTTTCCTTTGCTTGCAGCCATTGGGTTTCTTACAAAGCAGTGAATTATTCATTTCGTGGGGTGACCATATGTGTTGAGGTTTCTCTGGTTCGGTCTTCGTCTAATGATAATTTTCAGTTCAGTTTTCTTTCCTATTGATTCTTTGTCTTTGTAAAAACTACTGTTCTATGGAAGTTTCTCAATTAGAACATTGTTATTCACCCGTGTGTTGTATTCTGCGCCATGAAGTTCTTAGACAGATGCATATGTTGGTTGATGATCCAATTGACGAGGTCTCTTATGTGGTAAGTGCTAGGCCAATTCTAGATCTTTTGATGGTGGCGTAAGATACTTCTTTTTTTGATCGTCTAGCTACTTAACTTCTCTGCTTCCATATTTTTCAATGTCAGCTAGTTTTTTTTCTTTTTCAGGATGTATAGATCGTAAGTGATGACACTCTTATGGGTGTTAGGATTTGGAAATTTCAAAGCTTGGGTAACCAACATGCGATCTTCTTCCACCTTTTGTCTTGTTGGTGCTTGCACTGCAATCTGGATATTGTCTGGGCTTTGACAAAAGGGGGTTTTAAGTCTCATTTATGGCCATATCTAATGATCACTTGGTGATTTGGGATTGGTCAGCATTGCATATAACTCTCCTTTCTTTCCTTTGCTTGCCAGCCATTGGGTCTTACAAAGCAGTGAATTCTTCTTTTCATGGAGTAACCTGATTTGTCCATGTGTTTGAGGTTTCTTTAGTTCAGTTGAGTATCAATAATTTTCACTTCAATTTTCTTCCCTGATGTCTCCTTTTGTCTCCGTCTCTGTCAAAACTACCGTTGTATGGGAAGCTTCCCAATTAGGACGAGGCGGTACTTGTGATATTTCAGCATGGGACACGTTTTATTTGGCAATTTTTTGGATGTTAAATACTATTGGATGGGTTACTTTTTATTGGCATTGGAAGCACAACACATTATGGCAGGGTGACGTTTCACAGTTTAATGAAATCTTCCACTTATTTGATGGGCTTGTTAAGGGATTATTTATGGTTAAAACTCTTCACAACACATGACTTTTCACCAGTATTGTATTCTGCTACCAGGATGTTCTTAGTCCAGAATCCAAACATCATATGTTCTTTGATGATTCAGTTGATGAGGTCTCTTATGATGATGACGTCTCTTGTGGTAATCGAACATATAGGTACTTGACCAGTTCTAGAGCTTTTGATTGTGATACTTCCTTTTGTTCTCTGGCTAGCTAATTATCTTCTCTGCTTCCAATTTTTTCGCTCTCACACTAGTTCATCCTGGTTGGATGGATGCTTAGATCATATGGTGACAATATTATGGACGTTCAGATTTGGAAATTTGAAAGCTTGGTTAACGAACATGTGATCATCAGCCACCTTTGGACTTTTTGGTGCTTCCACTGCAATTTGGATATTGTTAGGGCTTTGACAAAAGGCGGTTTTCAGTTTCGTCTTACAGCATCTCTGGATGATTATTTAGGTGGTTTGGGTTTTGTCAGATTTGCACTCGGTTGTTCCCTTCTTTCTGTTTTTGCAGCCAGTGATCACAGGGAGTGAATTATTCTTTTGATGGAGTGGCCATGTTTGTCCATTTGTGTTGAGGTTTCTTAGATAAATCTCGACTAAGATAATATTTTCTACGAGTGTGTGTTCTTTTTGCTGCCATGAAGTTTATTATCTAGTCACTTATGTTCTTCAATGATCCAACTGTTGAGGTCTCTTATGGTTATTATAGACACCGATAAGTCTATTCTGGATCTTATCTTTTGAATAGTAACATAAAGTGCTCCTCTACTTCTGGTCTTCTAGCTTACATACATCCTTTGCTGCTGTTTTCTTTTGGTCATCAAAACTTTTTTTTTTGGGTTGGAACTTTTGGATGGATGTGGAAAAATTTGGTGACAGTAACAGAGGGTAAGATTTGGAGATTCCAAAAGTTGGCGTCCACTATGATATCTCCATACCGTTTTGGTCTTTTTGGTTCTTGCCCTGCAATCTGGATATATTGGTTAGGGCTTTGACAAAGAAGAGTATTTCAAATCTTGTCTATATGGCATCTCTAGTGGTATCCCAGGTGGTATGGATATCGTCAGCTTTGGACTTGATGTTAACAATGTTTTTGTGCTTGCAACCATGGTCTTGCAGAGCAGTGAATTGTTCTTTTTTGAAGCAGCTTCGTTTGTCCATTCATGTCGATGTTTCCTTGGTTCAGGCTTTGATGTGTACTGAGATTTTCAACTAAAATAGTTTTTTCCCCCTCTAGTTTGTGTTGTATTCTACTGTCATTTTTAGTCGAGATGCATATTTTTCTTCAATGATCCAACTCATGAGACTCAAGATAATTGTTGATGTTTAGGTTCTTACGGACATCTGACAAGTACTCAATTTTGGATGTTTTGAAAGTTCCGTAAAATGGTCCTACATTTGGGTGTTTTAGCTGTCGCTGCTCATCTTTTCTTCTTTCTGTTTCTTGTATTATGCTAGCTTGATTTGTGGATGGATGTATGGTGACAGTGTAGACTTGAGAGGATTAGACTTCGAAGATTTTGAAGGTTGGTGTCCAGTGTGCATTCCTGTGCACTCTGTTTCTTGACCATGTGTGTGCTTATACTACAACCTGGATGTTTATCAGGCTTAGGAAGAAGGCGGTTGTTTTCATGCTTGCAGCCACTGGGTCTTAATGGAGCTGTAGATTCTTCTTTTCATGGAGTGGCCGCGTCTGTCAATTTGTGTTGAGGTTTTCTGGTTGATGCTTTTAATGATTATTGAGATGTTCAATTCAGTTCTCTTCTCTCATCAGAATTGTCTGTTCTCTCTTTGTCAAACTCTGGTTCACTACTGTGGATTGTGTTGCCATATTCATTTGTCTTAATATTCCAGATGCTTTTGTTCTTTGGTGATTCAAGTGCTGAGATTTCCATGGTTATAGACACATGACGTTGCATTCAAGCTCAATCTTGGATCTTTAGATGGTTGTAATGGACTCCTCTACTCATTGTGTTCTTGCTCCTACCTTTTCTCTGTCTTGTTTAGCCTGCCAGTTGATTTAGGTTGGTTGGATGAATGTTTGTTGTAGACCATGTGATATAATAGTAAGAGGACATGATTTGGGAATTTTATAGTTTGGTTTTGTGCGAGAGTCCCTGTGGACCCTGTTTCTTGCCATTTCGGTATCACCAGGAATCAAGAGAAGGGCCAGTCTTATATTGTTTGGCATCTATAGTGTATCTCCTGTGTGATATGGATTGCTTCTGTGTTTCTGGTCAGGAAAGATTCAGAAGTTCCCAGGTCTTTGTCTGGTAGGCATTGGATATTTTCCAGCCTCAAGAAGCTATGTCAAAACTGCTACTATGTGGAAGTTGTCAACTATGATAATTCTTTAGTGTGAGTAATAGTGTGTTCTTCTGTCGGTTTTAGTTCTTAGTTCAGATGTTCACATTTTTTTGATTATCCTGATGTCTTTTATGGTTATTGGGCACGAGATAAGTAGTCAATTCTGGATCTTTTATGGTGCCGTGAAGTTCCCCTCTACTTTGTGTCCTAGCTACTTATCTTCTCTCTACTTCTGTCGTCCCTTGGTTATCACGTCTGTTTGATGTTCATTTTGATGTGTAGACCACATGGTGACAGTAATGGAGGATTAGTTTCGGAAACTTAAAGGTTTGTATCCAGTATGCATTTATGTGCGCACTTGTTTCTTGGTTTTTTTGGTGCTTGCACTCCATCTGACCAAACTGGGGTTTTCCGATCTCGTCTTTTCCATATCTATTGATTTCTTAGGTTTTATGGGTTTTTGTTAGCTTTGCACTCAACTGTTCCCTTCTTCCTGTTCTTGAAGTTGGGTCTTACAGAGCAGTGAATTATTCTTTGCATGGATCGTTTGGCAATTTGTCTCGAGGTTTCTTTAGTTCAGGTTTCCAAGAGTACTGGGATTCTCATTTCATTTACTTCTCCATTCAGAAAAGTCCTACCCCTCGGTCAAAAGTTGCTGCTATGTGGAAGTTTCTAGCTAAAATAGTTCTTGTTGCATTAGTATGTGTTGTGTTCTGCTGTTGTTTTTAGTTTTTGTGTTTGATGAGAGCCCTGATGTTTGATGGGTATAATGGTATTATCGACACCTGATAAGTACTCGAAGCTCAATCCTGGATCTCTTGACAACCCCGTTAATGAGTCCCTCTTTTGTTGTTCTCGCTGCTTATCTTCTCTGCTTTCTGTTTCTTGCCTCACCCTAGCTTCATTTTGTTAGTTGGATGGATGAAAGCTGACAGTTGAGAGGGGATTAGATTTGGAAACTTTCAAATGTCGATGCCCAGTTTTAATTTTGTTTCTTTGCCACTTATGTGCTTGCACTGCAATCTGAATGCCATTAGGCTTTCAAGAGAGTGGGTCGGTTACAAAGCAGTGAAAAATTCTTCTTTTGGTGGGATTGATCTCACTTGTGCATGTGTTGAGGTTTGCGTAGTTCAATCCTTTACAAGTACAGATAATTTTCGTTTCTGTTCTGTTCCCTAATGTCTCCTTTGTCTTTGTCACAACTATGTTATATGGAGGTTAGGACATTATTTTTCACCTCTGTTGTATTCTGCTGCCATGAAGTTTTTAGTCCAGCCGCTTATGTTCTTTGTTGATCCCATTGATGAGGTCTCTTATTGTGATGAGGTCTCTTATGGCTATGGATGCCTGATAGGTACCTCGCCAGTTCCAGATGTTTGATTGTGGCGTAAAATGCTTCTCTTTATTTTTGTTCTTCTAGCGACTTATCTTCGCTGCTTCCATTTTTTCCTGTTATGATTATGACACTAGTAGTTTTTTTTTCGGTTGGATGTATGTGTAGACCATATGGTGACACAATGATGGATGTTCAGATTTGGAAATTTTAAAGCTCGGTTAACTAGCATGTGATCCTCCCCTACCTTTTGATCTTTTTGGTGCTTTTTCAGTACAATCTGGATACTGTCTGGCAATGACAACAAGGGGTTCTAGTCTTGTCTATGGCATCTCTAGTGATTACTCAGGTGGTTTGGGGTTTTTCGGGTTTGCACTTAACTGTTCCCTTCTTTCTGATTTTGCAGTTTTTCAGGTGAATTGTTCTTTCCATGGAGTGGCCTTGTTTGTATGTTTGTGTTGAGGTCCCTTTTGTCCATTCCTTTGAGTATCATGATTTTTGATTCAGTGTTCTTCCCTTATGGCTGCCTTTGCCCTGTCAAAACTATTGCTGTATGGAAGTTTCGCGACTAAGATAATATTTTTCACCAGAGTGTGGTGTTCTACTGACAAAGTTTCTAATAAGCACACTAATGTTCTTTAATGATCCAACTGATTAGGTCTCTTATTGTTTACAGTCATCTTGTAAGTACTCGGTTTATTCTGGACTTTATCTTTTGACAGCGCGCCATAAAGAGCTTCTACTTTGGGTCTCCCAGCTGCATATTTTGTTTATCGTCATTTTCTTTTGGTTATAGCTTTTTTTTTTTTGTTTGGTTGGACGGATGTGTAGACTTATGGTGACAACAGTAGGGGGTTAAGATTTGGAGATTTCGAAGGTTGATGATTAGTATGCATCTCTGTATCCTTTTGGTCCTTTTGGTGTTTGCACTGCCATCTGATATATTGGTCAGGGCGTCTACAAAAAGATAGGTTTTTAAATCTTGTCTATATGGCATCTCTGGTGATTTCTTAGGTGGTATTGGGTATCGTTAGCTTTAGACTTGATTGTACTCTTCTGCCTTCTTTTTTTGCAGCCGTTGGGGTTGTTCAGAGCAGTAAATTAGTCTTTTCATGGAATGGCTTTGCTTGTCCTTTAGGTCGAGGTTTCTCCTTGATTCAGGCTTTTGCGTGTACTGAGATCTTCAACTAAAATACTTTCCTTAAACTATTGTGTTGCATTCTGCTGCCATTTTTAGTTTTTAGTCCAGATGCTTATTTTCTTCAATGACCCAAGAGTTTTCTGATGGTTGATGGTTATGATCTTATGGGCACCTGACAACTACTCATTTTTGGGTCTTCCTGAAGCTTCAGAAAATGGTCCTCCCTGTTGGTGTTCTCCCTGCTTATCTTCTGTGCTTCCTTTTTCTTGTATTAGGCTAGCTTGATTCTGTTTGTTGGATGGATGTATGGTTACAGTTGAGAGGATTAGACTTGAAAGATTTTGAAGTTTGGTGTCCAGTGTGCATGCCTGTGCACCTTTTTCTTGGCCATGTTTGTGCATGCATTGCAATCTGGATATTATTTGGCTTCGAAAGAAGGGTGGTTCTCAGTCTTGTCTGACATTTCTACTGTATTCCTGGGTGGTACGGGTGAAAATCAGCTTTGCTCTCTTCTTTCTGTGCTTGCAGCAACTGGGTTTTACAAAGCCGTAGATTCTACTTTTCATGGAGCGGCCTTCTCTGTTGATTTGCATTGAGGTTGTACGGTTTGATGCTTTTCATGACTATTGAGATCTTCAACTCAGTTATTCTTTAAACAGAATGGTTCCCCTTCTCTCTTTGTTTACACTGGTTCACTGGTGTGGATTTGTATTGTCATATTCGTTTTTTTAATATTCCAGATGCTTATGTTCTTTGGTGATCCAGCTGATGAGATCTCCATGGTCATGGACAACGCACGACAAGTGTATTCAGACTCGAATCGTGAATCTTTTGATGGCCCATATAATGAACGTCTACTTTTCGTGTTATTGCTAGTTCCCTTCTCTGTTCTCGTTTAGCCTACCAGTTGATTTAGTTTGGTTGGATGATTGCAGGCCCCGCATGGTGATATAGTCAGAGGATAGGATCTGGAACTTTTGTAGTTTGGTTTCAATGTGCATTTCTGTGGACCAATTTTCTTGCCATTTTGGTGCTTGCACTGCAATCCAGATATTTGATATCCACTAGGCTTCAAGAGAAGGTTGTTATGCGATCTTATCCTGTTTGGCATCTCTAGTGATGTCTCCATTGTTGTATGGGTTGCCACTTGCCTGTTTGTTCTTTTCGTGCATCTAGCGGTTTGGGTCTTCCAGAGCATGAACTTCGGTTCAGTTTTCTTCCTAATCAGTGGGTGTCTTTCCTTTTCTCTGTCAGAACTATTGTCGGGAAGTTCTCAATGATGGCAATATATTCCAGTAGTATGTTGTGCGCTGCAGCCATGAAAATTTTAGTCTAGATGCTTGTTTTTCTTGGATGATATTCATGAGATCCTTGACGTGGACGCCTGAGCAGTACTCAAACTAAATTTATTTTCTTGGATGATTCAACTGATGAGACCCTTGATTGTCGTGGACACCTGAGAAGAGTACCCGAACTCAATTTAGATCTTATGGCCCTAACTAAGGGATCCTCTACCGTGTGTTCTTGCTGCTTCTTCTGTGCTTCTGTTTTCTTCTGTTTATCATGCCACTTGATTTTGGTTGTTTGGATGCATGTTTGTAGACCACAGAGGTGACTGCAAGGAAATTGGATTTGGTAATTTCGAAGCTTGGTGTCAGTGTGCGCCCTTGTGTGCACCCTGCTTCTTTGCCCTGTTTCTTTGCCGTTTGGTGCTTGCACTGCAATTTGGATATTACCACGCACCGAGGGGAGTTAGTTTTGCGATCTTGTCTGGCATCTCTAGTGATCTCTCCTATGTGGCATGGGTTTTACGACCGGATGCTAGGTAAGAGTAGTAGATATGAACATCGTAGACTATCTCATGGGAATGGTGGAGAGAGAGGCTCAATTGGGAGGAAAAAACCACAACCTCTTGGGGTTTACGGCACTTGGAAGACAGTATCCGTAGTTGAGGCTTGTATTAGTATCTAGCTTTTTGATTCAGTTTTCTTTTCTGGTCATAGAGATTCCCTTATCTGATCGTCGGAAGTGCTGTTAAAAGAGAAGCTTTCAGCAATGATGATTCTTTCCAGAAGTGCATTTTCAGTTTTCAGTCTAGATGCTTATGTCTTGCGATGATCCACTGATAGGTCTCTTATGGGTGTGGACATCTGGTAAGGGCGCACTCGATTCTGGATCTTTTCACAGCCCCATAACGTTCTCATCTACCTTTAGTTTATTGTTCTTGTCTTCTCTGCTTCTATTTCTTTTTTGCTTATCACACTAGCTTGAGTTCTCTGTAGGAAGGAGACCACGTAATGAAAAGCATTGGAGGATTAGATTTGGAGATTTTGAGGGTCTGTGTTCAGTAAGCTGGTCTTGTAGGTCAGTAGGTGAATGTACTGCAATCTGGATATTGTCTGGGCTTCGAGAAAAAGGGGTTATTATTATTGTCTCCGAAAAAAATGGTGAAACACTGCAGATCTGTTCTTCATGAAATATGTCCATTCATTGAGAAAATTCATTCTCAGAAGTGACAAAATATGTGTGTGTCCAGGTCTGGAAACAAGAGGATATGTTCTCCAAACATCAGAATGAACTTAACTCTAATGCTGTCTCCACTCACTTGTTAACCCTTGGACTTAGTGAGGTGTGATGGTATTTTGCAAATGACCCACAATCCAATGAAGAAACATTTTGAAAGTAGGGACAGAGCTTCTTTAACAAAGGTAGAGAAGGATGTTCCAATCGACTGTTCTTCAAAGGGAGACATAAGCATGCAACTGACCTAGATTTCCATTCATCAAGGATGTTAAGATCCTCAGATTCCAGCTATAGTACGAGAGATGGTGCTTTGAGAGGTTGGTAGGTTAAAAAAAAAAGTAGGGGTACTGAAGAGATTCCTCGAGTGGTTTCTGATATTTGAGCAGATCTAGCATAAATCCTTTGATGGCAATTGAAGTAGATCCCTCAAGTGATTTATGATATTGAGTGAATCTATCATTATACTCTGCTGAAACTAAAACTGTTTTAATCGAGTCTGCACTCTTCCTTTCTTCTCCCTTGTTATCATTCATTCTCACAAATTAACAGAGAAATCACCAGAACTCTCAATATGAAGACTGAAGAGGTCTTAGCAGGAGAATAGCTTAACTCCATAAAAAAGGCTCCAACTCAAATAGAGAAGACGAAGACGTCAGATGGTTGAAATATCCAGCAATTCAGAGTAACAAGAAACTAAAATGTGAGTAAAGTTTCTGGACAGAGAACAAATGAGGAAACTTGAACCAACAGCAGCAGGTATCAAACAAAATTAATTAGCTGCCACCCGTGGTGAAGTTGGAGAATCACCACTTAAAATCTCAGAAACTCCAATCATGCTCTGGTACCATGTGCAAGGGATTGGAGAGAATAACTTGTATGTTATTTAATAGATAAACATGTATAAATATAATAACACTAGAAGCTATCTAAGGAAGAAACACATAGGTAATACTAAAGATTTGATATCTATCTAATTTTTGTACAATATCAAGAAAAAGATGTGCATATATTCTGTAACAGTGCCCAAGTATATACTTAGCAAAAAGAGATCCATTCAATATACTTGGTGACCAAGTATAAAATACATGCATAAATACCCCTTGTAACAAAAATATAAGCAAGAACGAGTGAAAATAAATACTATGCTTGCTATCTTCTCTTTTTCTTTCTTAATTTGATACATTGTCCTCATTTTATAACAAAGTGGACATCCTTGACATCAATGACATGTAATGGCATATGAGGACTTAGTTTAAAAATATCCAACTATTGACAAAATAGACACACGAAATATATTTATGTGGACCTCATGAGTTAACCTTGTAAATCCATCACACATCAGATCATCGTGAATCCTCATATGTTGTTACATATGTTGTTAATGCGATGGGTGTCCACATAAATATGTTGTGTGTATTGCCATTTGAATAGTCTCTGCATCAAAAGAGAGAACAATGCATTGAACCTAGAATAGATCAAGTGAAAAACTTGGCTCATCTTTTATGTAACAGGTCATGTCTTCTCTTATGTTTACTTATATCAACAGAATGGTGACTATTTTTTCCTGTGCAAAAGATCCTCATGAGTTAACCTTGTAAATCCATCACATATCCGATCATCGTGCAAGTTGGGAAGTCCTCATGTGGTTCTTGTTCTTCTAAATATTCTTGTGAGTTGAGCTTTGTACTATTTTTTTTAAATATACTTGATTTACCATTGATTATAGGTAACTTTTGTTTTGTCATTCTCCTTGTTCTTGCTGTATCATTTATGTATTTAGTCAAATGTCACTTCACAGATTGTATGTATCATAAAATGTTACTAATTAGATGTAATAGTTTCTTCAGCCAGATGTCATTTCATAGATCTGTTACTGATTGTTTTGTTACTTTGTTCTGATCATGTTCTACTACCATAAGATTGTTCCTTGCTCCTTGGTTTTATTGTATTGGTGATCGATTAAGAACCCGGCATAAGTTAAAAAGGGGATCTTCCAAGAAGCCCCACTCCAGATCGGTGTTCCGATTGTTTTGAAAAATGCTGCTGTCTTTGCCTTCATTCATCGAGTATAGCTCTTCATTTACCTGTTGCATTTTACGTATTGGTGTTATACTTCAGATATCATTTTATAATAGAGGGCTTTCCTGTTTTTATCCTTTTTTGTTGTATATATTTATGTGTCTGTTCCACTGTGCCTTGATTTTAGCTGTTGCATCATTAGATTTGATGTTCAGGCTAAGAATACTCTTGGAATTCTCTTGAATAATCAGTTTTCTGTTAGACCCATCTTCTTTCTCCCCTTTCCGTCCAATTTGGGTTTGGGGGGGGGGGGGGCGGGTGGGTGGTTAGCTGCCTCTGCTGATGGTTAGAGATGTTGATTGTGGGCCCATGCATCCAAGATTTTTGTCAGGTCTTGCATAATGTGATATTAGAATGTTCTGGTGATTTTGTGTTTCACGAAGCTGTGACTAGTCTTTGGTGGTTTTGAGTTGATATCTCTAATTGATCATGTACTTATCTGTTTCATCCTGCTATCCTCTAAAAACATCCCTGCTTGGTTGGAATGAGGTGGGTGGACAACTCAAGTTCTTTTCTTCTGCATGTTGTCTTATCTGATCTGGTGAGCTTTAATTTTCTCCTAGATGCAGGTTTCTGCTCCTTAATTGCGTCCGTTGGAAGCCCAGGCAGAGGGGTCAAGGATGATTTTTCGAGGGTTCTTCTACATGCAACTAGTTTTGTGGATATATTTATCTGGTAACCAGAATCATCAAAAATTGGATAGGGCTGGATTTGTTGGTGCAGTTGTATTTGTAAGTTACAAATAAGCCAGATGCATCAGTTGTTGAAAATAGCGTCTGGCAGAATGCTTGGCCTCCTGTACTGGAAGTGAGACCTGAAGGGTGCGCATATGGTGTAGGGAATCTATTGCTGTGTGCAGATGGGAATCTATTGCTGGGTGTGCAGTTTTATTTTGAAGTTCATCTTTCCTGTAAATTCTCACATTTATTGGTTTCTTGAAGCATCCACCGGCTTCATATTTAGGTTGTGCCAAATTCTGTGTTCTACCCAAAGTAATGATTGTCGGGGGTGGGGGTGGGGAGGGGTATAAACCATGCGGTTTCTGTTGGATATCAATTATCTTTTGTAACAAAGTAAATCTCATCTCTGGTACCTGTAGCAGATCCATGTTTTCTTGCATTTTCTCTTCTGGAGCACTATTCAGTACAAGGTTCTGTTGTCTTCTGCAATTGGCTCATTCAAAATCACGAAGGTGTCTCCCGTCCAAATTTTCTGGTTTTCATCTATAATTGCGCATCAACTTTAATTGGTGTATGGGTGCTGAATAGTAGAATTCTTATGTGTTATTTATGATGAGGAAGTATTAGTTGCACAGTGATGTGATATCCCCCCAATAAGTTGGGTGGGTCCATGCACCACATGAGAAGGGATTAAGGTGTTTCTAATAAGCAATCTGTTAGTAGTCATTTACAGTGGTTTTACTGATATGTTTGACTCGTGTTTTTAAAGCATTTGTTTATTTGCTGACCTGGGGCCCTTACCCGTAAAGCACTTCAGATTGGAGTACGATTTTGTAGTTGAGGTGTCAGCTTGAAGTAGCTGGGATGCTTTGGCTTCAGTTTGTCGTGTTATTTCTTTTCTAAAAACGGCCACTGAATGGGGTGTATCTGTTTTATGCAAGTTACAAGTGTCAAAATTTGCCAGATAATTTGAGTGGGGTATTTCTCTTCTTTTAGCTTCAGTTGTCTATATTTGCCGTTCAAGAGTTATCAGCTCTCAGAGATGTTGCTTTGGAGCAACTGTTGGCCTGGTTTTTGTTCCTTTCTCTCTAAAGTTCTTGTAGTTACTTTGGTAGTGCTAGGATTGACAGACATATTTTTGTTAGCTGAAATGCACATTCAGTTCCCTAAAAGCGTTTTGCACTTCAAAAGTGGTGAGAAATTGGAGGATGGTTCAATGGGTATTAGTCACTCAGCACTATCTATTGTGCTTTCTCCTACACTATTGTTAATGTGCATCTTGCAGTTTATGGAGGATGACTTTTTTAGGGCATCGTGATCGCGTTCAATTATGACTACACACAGAGCAAGAACTGAGTGGTCTCCAAACTGGAGAATCTGCTTTCCAGATATTATATGTATTTAGTTATTGAAGGTGCGATGAGATTGTGGATTTCACGTATCGACTTCTTCATGCTATGATGTCTACATCTCTGAAGTAATATCTTTATGATGTCTACATCTCTGAAGTAATGTCTTGTCATTTGAAGTCATGTTTTGCACTAGCCATGGCCCAAAAGGTCTCTCGTGGGACATCATATATGGGAGAATTTCGGTTTTGACGTGTAATTTTTTCCTCCATTTCTTCCAGTAATGAATTCTACCTGGAAGGTTAGTGGCGAAGTGCTAAGTTTACCTCTATAGCAATAACATAGCAATTGCAATCCCGTAAGTGGGGTATGGGAGGGTAACATGTATGTATACCTTATTTCTATCTTTGTGGGGCAGAAAGGCTATTTCTTGATAGACATTTGGCTCAAATAAAGAGGGTAAGGGGACAAAGCAACAGAACAAATACCAATATCTATTTATACCTAAATCATACTTTACTAGGAAGTACGGCAACACTCAACTACTTAGTGTACATTTACCTTACTCCTTGATTATCATGTCTTTTTATCTAGCTTTATTATCTAAGGTAGGTAATATCCTTGGTTAACTAAAGTTGTATAGTGTCTAGTCACCTCCTTCAAGTTCGACCTATCTCTATTTTTAGTTCTTACTATGGCCAACATCTTAATCGTGTTTCGGTTAGATGCATTTTATTGAATATTTTTGAGTTCTGTATGATGTCGTATTGTCTGGACATCAATGCTGGTTCTCCTTGTGGTTTCTTTTGTGGTAGTGTTGGTTCATTTGTCGTTACATTTTGTGTTTAGGTGATCCTTGTAACTCCGCCTGTTAAACCAGCCGGTCCCAAGCCCGGACAAAGGAGGAGGGGAAGTGTTGGAGTATGCAATTAATTTCTCTGTTCTAAATATAGATTATAGAAATGCTTCTGGAGTTGCCTTCAAGTGTGTTTCTCGTTTATTAGTTTTGAGCAATTCAAATGGTACATGTAGTCAGCAGTGTTCTCCTTACATGTATTCAGCAGTGTTCTCTTTATCTTATGGCATCTGCGATTCAAAATATCACTTACCAGGAGCTTACATGAAATGTCAGGAGATGCCTTAGGGGGCTTATCAACCGGAGTGTCAGTTCTCACTCTAACATGCAATTGGTAATTAGAAATGGTGTAGATTAATTTCTTGCTTCAGTGAAAAAGTAATTCCCATGAGTCGAGGTATTGTAGTATTGCAGCAGTTGCGATCTACCTTAACACGAAAATACTGTCCTCTTATTGGTGTCTATAGATGGTTTTGCAACTCAATACTCAATTATAGATTCGTTTTAAGCCTGATAAGGGTATGCATGTGTCCAGGAATCATGTATGTGCCATCAGTGTGGTGCTCCCTTTACATAGTAGTCGCATGTGTCTATCCAGGAATCATGTATGTGCTGTGCAACACATGGATGTGTTTGTTCAATAATCACCAGCATGCTTCTCTCTTCACGTAGTAGTTGATATTTATATATATAAGCTGGTACACTTTTCAACAGTTTGCATTTTGTATGTCATGGATGCTGCAGGCAGTGTTTGGCTGATAGGTACATTCATGTAAGCAGCTGTGTCAAACAATGGTATAGCTGTGAGTGACCTTAATAGTTAATACCATGCGACTTACTGTAGGAGTGCAGCAGGTAATTAAAGAACCTCTTTAAGTTTAAGATGGAAGTACGCTTTAGTCTTTTAAGTTCCTCGGGAAGGTGTATAAAATTATTTGCACAACTGTAACATCTTGGTTGTTCTTTAGTTTTCTTGCTTCCATCATGAAGAAGTCTGTTTTTGGTGAAGTTCTTTTTCTAAAATAAATTCAAGGTTGACTCTAGATGCCTTCACTGCTTGTCCTGGATTTTATCCATTGTCCTGGATTTTATCCAAGCGCATCGCACTAAATTCATTCATATAACATGTTTCAAGTAATAATTATATTGTAACAAGTATCCATGCTGTCACAAGAGGGGCATACTTTAAGCAGCACCTGTAGTTCGTTTGTTCTGAAATATGGTCAAGCTAATAGGTTGCATTTCATATTAGAGAGGTATAGATGAAGGTGAATCTTACCATGACATGGTACTCTGTATTTTTATTTGAGCATGTTGCTTATGATGGCCTTTTAGTTTCTTTTCTGATGCATTACTTATGTAATGCATCTATCAAGATTTTAAAGGCCTAATTCATCTAAGCAGCTTCTTTTGGATGGATCCTTATACGGGGACAATGTCTTAATACATCATGTGATGTATTGCATGTGCACCAAGTGTTATCTCTATGAATATTCAGAGAAATCATTACACTTGGGTTTCAAACATTTCTGAATTGTTCTCCATATGTGAAATTCATTAAGTGGCGACTTCATATTTTTAAGCTTGAAGGGATCA
Organism: Solanum sejunctum; assembly: GCA_025642045.1. Classification (NCBI taxonomy): domain Eukaryota; kingdom Viridiplantae; phylum Streptophyta; class Magnoliopsida; order Solanales; family Solanaceae; genus Solanum; species Solanum sejunctum. Next base: position 5,243 of record JAOTQJ010163765.1, on the reverse strand, counting down.
CTTTTGCCTTCATTTTGTCTATGCCTGTATATGCTTTTGAAGGTTTTTGGCCCAATTTCTGAAATCACTTTTGCCTTCATTTTGTCTATGCCTGTATATGCCCAATTTCTGAATTCTTCTCAATATGTGAAATTCATTAAGTTGATGTGGTAGCTTTATATTTTTAAGGGATCATTTTTCCTTCGTCGTCTGCATGCTTGTGGGGGGTATATGTTTTTGAAGGCTTTTGGCTTGATTAAATTCTCAACTCAGCTGGCAAGAACATAGGATTGACTACAATATCAATCAGATCTGATAGATTATTTTCTCATTGGCAATAAGTGGAACATATGGTGGGAATTGAATAGAAGATATTCTAATGGGAGAGGGTCAAAAATAGTATTGTTTGTGAAATACAAATGTATATAAGACATAATACTGCTGTTGTTGTTCAGCAGTACGTTGAGGATCCACCTACATTTTGCCTCTGTATATCAAGGAAAAAGGGACTCAGCGGAAAGAGGAGTGTACCATGAATCAAGGAGATCATCTTTCAAATATACAAATGGATTCTGCTAATGTAGTTGGAAATCTCATGTTGATCCTAATGAATCCTCCTTTCTACAGAGGTAAACCTTTGCCTTTGGATTCTGTTGGAGAAGGGTGTGTACTCCATCTTTTTGTTCTCTGGTATATTTGCAGTATCAATGTACTAAGCCTTCGGTAAACTACCTCAAGTTATCAAAAAATTGTTCCTATCATCATATGTATGTTCTTGATTCTAGTCTTTTATGGATGATCATATGGTGGATGTGCAGGATGAACATTTGAACTACTCGAGTAGGCTCCAACAAGGTATTTCAGCATAAAATAATGTACTTGCCCTGTTAATGGATTCTAGAATGTTGGTAATATGAGATGTTTGTGAATTATGAATATTTTTAAAATTCTTCGTTCTCTTCGATTTTCACTTTCCTTTGTCTAATTCATTTGTATTTTCAAGTAGTATGCAAGAGTTTCTGATTTTTCATATATTTGAGGTTGTTTTTATTATTATGCGTGATTTCTCGACTTAATATTAGTATGCCTGATTTCTTGACCTAATATTGCAAACAATTCAGAGTTGAGTAGGTTAGATGTGCTATTAGTAGGATGAAGAGAGGAATGACGATCAGACCTGATGAGATTCTAGTAGATCTTTGAAGAACATAGTCAAGAATGGTATAGAGTGGTTAACTAAACTGTTCAATGTTATTATGAAGATTGCCAAGATGCCTGATGAATGAAAGAGGAGTACAAAGGGTCCTATTGTACAAGAATAAGAGTGATATTCCAAACTGTAACAGTCATAGAGGTATCAAGTTGTTAAGCCACACCATGAAGGTCTGGGAGAGAGTGATGAGGATGAGGGTGAGAAAAGAAATGTCTATTTCAGAGAATCAGTTTGGATTCATGCCGGAGCGGCCGACTATTGAAGCAATTCATCTTGTTAGGAGATTAGTAGAGAAGTACAGGGAAAGAAAGAAGGACCTTTATATGGTGTTCATTTATATCGAGAAGGCCTATGACAAAATTTTGAGGGATGTCCTATGTTAGTATTTAGAAGTGAAATGCGTCCCAATGATGTATATTAGGGTGATAAAGGACATGTACGACGAAGTCAAAACTTAGGTAAGAATGGTGGGAGGGGATTCAAAGTATTTTCCCGTTGAGATGAGACTTCATTAAAGATCTGTGCTGAGCCTTTTTCTGTTTGCCTTGGTAATTGATAAGCTGACACATTCTACTCAGGAGTAGGTTCCATGGTGTATGCTATTTGCGGATGATATAATACTGATTGATGAGATTCGGGCTAAAGTAAATGCTAGGTTGGAAGTTTGGAGACATGCTTTGGAATCAAAAGGGTTCAAACTGAGCAGGACTAAGATAGAATACTTAGAGTGCAAATTCAATGTTGCGAGAGATGAAGTAGGCATTGATGGGAAGATTGTCACTCAACCTATTCCAAGAGAGAAAACTTTAAATATCGTTGGTCTATTATCTAAAGTAGTGGCAATATCGATGATAATATCACACATCATATTGGGGCAGCATGGACAAAATGGAAGCTTGCCTTTGGAGTAATATTTGATAAGAAGATACCACCTAAACGTAAAGGTAAGTTTTACAGATTGATGGTGAGATACATGTTCAGAAGGTGTAGGTCGCAGAGATGAGGATGTTGAGATAGATATGTGGACATACCAGGAGTGATAAGATTAGAAATGAGACCATTCAAGAGAAGTTAGAGGTGGTTCCTATGACTGACAAGATGAGAGAAGCGAGATTACGATGGTTCAGACATGTGTAGAAAAAAAATATCGATGCTCGTGTAAGGAGGTACGAGAGGTTAGATTTAGGGGTCACACGGAGGAGCAGAGGTAGACCGAAGAAGTATTGGGGAGAGGTGATAAGACAAGACATGACGAAATTTGATCTCATCGAGTCTGTCCTTAGATAGAAAGGAGTGAAGGTCGCGTATTAGAGTAGCGGACTAATGGGTTAGTAGGGTTAAGTTGATGTCTGGCTTTGGGGTATAGTAGGGTAGTAGGATTAGTCGTGTCTTTACATCATATGTTATCATTTACTATCTTATGTACTGTATTTACATACTATCATGTGTTTTTCATTATTAGTCATTTTTTTTAATTCTTTCTCCTTTTTTTCATATCTAATTTATTCTATTTATGAATTTTTGAGACGAAGGCTGTCAAAAAACTACTTCTCTACCTCGATGAGATAGTGGTAAGGTCTGTGTACATTCACCCTCTCCAGATCTCACTTATGGGATTTCACTGGGTATGTTATTATTGTTGTAGTAGTAATATTATTGTGCATCAGTAGTGATTCATTTTAATTTTTTTTTATTTGCCTAGTGTTTTGTCGTTTAAATGTGTTTGTTATGATTTTTTAAAACTTATTTTTTCGCCTCTTGCATGTAAGCCCATTCTTTGTGCAACCTAAACGTTAAAGAGTATTTATAATACTTTAAAATTAATTCAGGAAAGTAATATGACCCTTTAAAGCGCGTTATTGAAATTTTGCCCATAGTTTAGAGGTATTCATTGTTGGCTGTATGTTTGATTTTTTTTTTTTTAATAATTACATTTATTTTAACTTGGTGGATTTAATTCTATTTGCAATGATGTTAATTTTCTTTAATGAAAATGGTACGAAACTATCATTCTTTGACCTGTTAACTTCAAATAATATTCACCTTTAGGTTCAATAATAATTCCTTTATTATTACCAATTCTCAATTCAAATTTAGTTAACAAATTTATTAATCATGTGGCGCTCATCTAGTGGGCATTTTATGATTAATTTAAACTAACTAAAAGATCCACCCATCTCCAAATCAAGTTGACCTGTCCCAATTTTATTTAACCCATCTGCCTAGCGCGTGAGTTGTTTGTCAATTTTTTGGAGTTGTCCAAATAAAGCTATGTGTTTGTTTATTGACTTATTGTTTTCTCCATATTTGTTTGATTTGATTGAAAATGGATGAATTTTTTAATTAGTTTAACTTAATTATAGGGCAGTCAATAGATGAACATCATTAAGGTTTAAATTAGAAGTAGTTAAAAACAAGGTCAATATAGGTCTTAAAGGTAAATATCGAGGATATTTTGGAGCTAATAGAAGGATGGAGGATAATTTTGTTCTAAGATTAAAGATATTTTGGATTTTTTTTTGAATTTTTAATATGAGTAATTTTATCAGTGTTACACTGTGTGGGATGTGGACTTAATGGAGGATATTTGATTGTTTCCTAGCATTTTCCCTTATTAATTCAACAAAAAAGTTTACTGATTAATGGTGTGTTTGATTGACTTAAATATTTTGTAAAATATTTTTTAAATTAACTCATTTTTTTTAATTTAAGGAAAATGACTTCCTTTTTAAATATTGAGGAAAATGCTTTTCAAAATTTTTATTCAATTTCATATTAATTTTTTAAATTTCATCCCTACCATGGTTTCCTTTCTAAAAGAAAATTATTATTATTTTTTAAATTTGATAGATATTTCACATTTTGAAAATTTTATTTCTTATTTTAACCCACCCAATTCTCTATAAAAGAATTATATTTTAAAAATTTTAATTTTTTACTCCACCTTATGACTTCTTTCCACCCCCAGCCCCTTACCCTTTTTATAAAAAAATTTTAAAATTTATTTTTAAAATTTTTTTAAATTTTTAAAATTTTATTTTTACAAGAATTGAAATATTTATTTTAAAAAATATTTTAAATTATGAAAATATTTTCATGTCAAAATTTTTTTCCTAAAAGATATTTTCTACTCTCTAGCTAGACATAGAAGTTTTTTTCTAAACAAAATATTTTTATTCATTAACTAAATAAGATAAAATATTTTTTGAAAATTATTTTTCACTCACTAACCAAACGCGAAAAAATGAGTTTGAAATCCAACTCATCTTTAGAAAAATATTTTCTAGAAAAATATTTTGCATGAAAAATATTTTCCTCTATACCAAACGCACCCTAAACAATAAAGAATATACGCTAACACTAAAATATTGATGAATTTCTATTTTGTGAGCTAATAATTATGGACTCAATAAATTTGAACTCAAATAGAGTCAAAATAGATACATTAGGAAAAACTCATGAACTAATATGCACTAACACTAAAATAATTATGAATTCCTATTTGGTGATACATAATCTTTGAAAAAAAAAATTGTATTTGAAAAATAATGATTATCATTTAGTAAGTCTCCGTCAATGGACCCACACATATTTCATAGCTAATAAATAATACATATGAAAAATTCAGATAATTCTTAATTTGTGTGTCATGACACATGATCTCCAAATAAGCAACAACCGTCTTTCAAAAGCATGCATATCAATAATATCATTTAATAAATCGATAAAAATGGATCTATAAAATGTAAGCTTGAACGAAGTTAATTGCACATTCTAGAAAATTTATGGCCTAGTAAATACAAAAAATGAAATGTTAATTCTTGTTTCGTGGCACAAACTTTCAAAAAAATAGTCTGTTCAATAGTACTTGTCATTCTTGACTTAATCAAACATAGTACTTCTTCCAGAATAATCGAAAATATGCTCAATAACATTGCCGCGTCTCAACAAAACTACTGTGTTGTCTCCACCTTCGCCGCTATATCACAGCCCATAATTAACGGGGCATAAGGGTCAGGTTCAATCTCCCTAGCTAATGCTTCTTCAATTC
>JAOTQJ010163754.1:0-27155 GCA_025642045.1 Solanum sejunctum | reverse complement strand
CATTCTCGGTACTCCATCTACCTAGGGTCAACTAAGATGTACCATGACCTGAAGGGAATGTTTTGGTGGGGAGGCATGAAAAAGGACATTGCAAAAGTTGTAGCTCAATGTCCAAATTGCCAATAAATAAAAGTAGAACACCAAAAGCCAGGAGGTTACATACCGTGTATAGCACTTCCAGCATGGAAGTGGGATATGATTAATATGGATTTTGTTACAAGTTTGCCTCGCTCATCTCAAAAGTTTGACTCCTTATGGGTAATAGTTAACAAACTCACAAAGTTAGCACATTTCTTACCAGTCAGGAGTGATTATACAACTGAAGAGTATGCCAAGATATACCTAAAAGAGATAGTCAGGCTACATGGAGTCCCTATCTCCATTATATCTGATCGAGGAGCTCAATTCACTATAAAGTTTTAAAGGTCCTTCCAACGAATTTTAGGGACACTAGTGAGTTTGAGAACAACATTCCACCCTCAAATAGATAGGCAAGTAGAACATACCATTTAGACACTTGAAAATATGTTACGAGCTTATACATTGGACTTTAAAGTTAGTTGGGTGGACCATTTACCACTTATTGAATTTGCCTATAATAACAGCTACCATGCGAGCATCAAGATGGCACCTTATGAAGCTTTGTATGGAAGGAAATGTAGATCACCAATTGGGTGGTTTGAAGTGGGTGAGACCACCTTACTTAGGCCAGATCTAGTATAACAAGCCATAGAAAAAGTTAAAGTGATACAGCAGCAACTAGAAACAGCCCAAAGCCGTCACAAATCATATGCGGATGCTAAGAGAAGAGGACTAGAATTTTCAGTAGGTGATTGGATATTTTTAAGGGTGTCTCTAATGAAAGGGGTTATGAAATTTGGTAAGAAGGGAAAATTGAGTCCATGCTACATAGGGCCATATCAGATTATTAAGAAGGTTGGGCAAGTTGCATATGAACTAGAGCTACTCCAGGAGCTTTTAATGGTTCATCCAGTTTTTCATGTCTCAATGCTTCGGAAATGCGTAGGTGACCCATCCCGTATTACTCCTATTGAGAATGTACAGGTTACAGAAGATGTCACCAATGAAGAATTGCCTATTGCTATGCTATATCGTCAAGTTAAGAAGCTAAGGAACAAAGAAATAGCTTTAGTTAAAGTACTTTGGAGGAACCAGCAAGCAGAAGAGATAACATGGGATGCTGAAGAAGCGATGAAATTGAAATATCCTTACTGATTTGAAGCAAAAGCGAAAGTCCAACATATAGAATTGAGACACTAATAGGTACGTGGTAAGGAATACTTAATGTGTTGTTAAAGTTTGTGCAAATAGAGGTTTAAACTCGACTAAGCTATCTAATTGTGCTAACATTTGAGGACAAATGTTCCTAAGGGGGGGGAAGATGTAACACCCCACACCTTATATTACTAGTACAAGTCAAATGAAACATGACATGGTTTGGTCAAACTAGCGCTAATTTTCAAAAGTGCTTGAATCTCAAGTTAATGGGCTATATGTGCGTCTAATGCTTAAGAGGATCAAGTGTATACATGTTTTGTGTTGAGTTTAGAAGATTATGGCCTTAAAATGAAGTGAGATTATTGAGGTTCTTGTAGGACTTAGAAGCTAGCAGGTTTGTCACCTACTTGCTTAGCTCAAAATCGCGAACTAAACAGAGATCAGGTTCGACATCGAAATTGTCCAAGTTTGATTATGAATAAAGTCCATATTAATGGTGTAAATTTTTCCCACATTTTAGAATTATAAATTGAATATATGTTAAGCCCAAGGTAGGTATTAAAAAGGGCCCAAAGACAATACAAAACACTTAGCAAATTGGGCCCAAACCTGAGTAAGTGAAAACTGAAAATTTGGCAGCCCAAGTCCATCAAGTTGGTGCTCCAAAAAGACCCAACTTTGAGGGTCAATCTGGTGGGTAAGCTAACTGATTATGTGTGGTATATTTTGGTCAAGAATTCAAGAGAGATTCGTACTAATATCCCTATATAAAATGCTCCAAAGCTGCTCCACAAGTTATAGTTCACTTAAACACAAAAAAAATCAGAATGCTCTCTCTACTTTCTCTCAACTTTTCTCAACTTTGTGAAGCAGCCAAATGACTTATTTAGGGTTTTTAAGGAGCCTATACACCTTGAAGTCAAATAAAAGTAATTATAGTTGTGTTTTTAGTATAGTTTTATCATGAAAAACACGAAATAGATACTACCTACGCTGCTAAAATTTGTTGGACAGATTCTGTGCAGAAATTGCTGCACCTTTTGCTTTTGTTTTGGTGATTTCTATATGGTTTCTAAGTTATATTATGAATATAACTTTGTGTTCATAACATGTTTTGAGTTATAAGCATCACCCCAAAGTTGCTGCCCTGGTTTTGGTTTCATTTAACAATCGCGTTTTATCGAGTTATTTCAAGCGTCATGTTGATTGTAACTTGCGGGCTGTTGTGTGTGAAGCTTTTTGCTCACGACCTTCATGAATTCTGATGTGATGTTATAGGACTGTTTGTGCTCTGTTTATATGTGTAAATGTTGCTGGAACAGTGTGGTTAAATTTGGAATAGGTTTGTAGTTGTCAATGTCGAAATGTAGCGAAGGAAGGTAACGTTATGCTGTCCATTTTTAGATGATGAGGAATTGCTATGTGTTGAACTTTGTGGGCTGTCGTAAGGCTTTTATGGACTTAAAAAGGGCTATACATGGTGTGTATATTCTAATGTGTATTAGAAAATATGATTAAGGAAGGAAAAGTTAAAGGAATACGCCCTGGTTTATAAACACGCGCTTGCTGCCCGTGTATTGTTTTCTTATGTGATTGAGATGCCAAGACGTATTCATTTACTTCTAAAGCTAGTCTGATCCTCTAATACGTTGTAGATAAGTATTTAGAGTAAGGGAAGGTTATCTCGAGGTAGTAATGAGGTTATACAATGAGGTATGTAAGGTTATTTTATTTCGTATCACTTGTCATGAAACATAGCTCTCTCCTTTGTACATAAAGGCATTCACCAACTCCGGCACCACTAGTAACCATGTCTCCACTTTTGTACATGTTCATATGATTTCATACACAGTCACCTTTAAAATTGCATACATGCTTGGACACCAAGTTATATGAGTTCTTGTTATGGAGTAAAGTTCACAAGTTATTCCAATTCACATGCATTTTATTATTTACGTAACGTACTTTTTTTACAGTCATGTTGTCCTGTATGATTATCCACATGTCACATGTTACATATACAGCCTTATAACCCTAATATTATGGCCACCAAAAGAATCATCTCAAAGGTAATTGAAAAATGCAGAATACAGTTTGATGGGTGGAGCTCGAGGGGGTTCAATTATGAACGTAACATAGGGACGATCCCAATACTGTTTGATGGGTAGAGCCCAAGGGGGTTCAATAAGAACCTAGCATAGGGACGATCCCGATACAGTTTACCACTAATTAGTTGATCATACGATTATAGATGTGCACAGATTTTACTGTACAGAGTTTACAGTAAAGGTAAAGTGATATAAAAGACATAAAGTACATGATTCCACAATATAACTAAGGGTGGTCCCTGAGCTTCCACAGATGCATGGTTTCATTTGAGTGGTTACTTTATTTACTGTATATCCTGCCTTATATACCCAGTACATTATCCCATACTGACGTCCCTTTCGGGGGACCTGCATCTCATGCTGCAGGTACAAGTGCTAGAAGATCTCCCCAGTAGGAGTACAGGATATTCTGCTGCTGTCATCAAGCTCCAAGTTGGTTCGGGGCTTTGTACATGTCTAGAGCTTACATGTTGTTACTTCACAGTTTGCTGAGGCGAGGCCTGTCCCAACCATTGTTAGATGTTTTTCATTATTTAGAGGCTTTATAGACTATGTAAAGCATAGTGAAGTCATATCTCGCACTTTAGACAGTGTGGCCCCAATGGCCTAGTCATATGCATTTCCTTTTCGCTTGTTATCATTGTTTATCTATTTAAAGGCATGTCAAACTTTAAAAAGCCTTATAATTTGTACAGAACTCATATAGTTATAGGTTGGTTCTCCCGAGCCTTATCGACAATGGGTGCTAGTCTGCCCTGCGGGACATTGGGCCGTGATAGTACTCGTATCAGCAGGCCTAGCTCCCACAAGCCTCTTTTAAACTTTAGCCTCAAATGCATCGACCCTGGCATCTACTTCTCAGACTCAATCATTAACTAAATCACGAACAAATGCCTTCATCCTCTCCTTAGAGTCTCGAACAGTCTGATTAGTCAATAGTTTGACTCACACTGACAACTCACGTATCCTCCCCTCCACTATAGTAACCCTGCACAATAAAGTATGAAAAGCAACAGTAGAAAAGAGGGTTAACCTGCACAACAGATACTATTGGTACCTGAGTGCTAGAGAATGGGGTAGACTTGATCTAGACCATAGGTGTAGGCTTTATAGTAGCTAAAATAGTGCCGGTGGTAGCTGGAGGTGAACCTGGGACCTGTGGCTTGCCTGAAAATGGCTATGGGATAGCTAGAGGAGCTACTTGTGGAGGGGGCACAAGATTCTCATCAACCTTTATTAGGCTAGTATCCATAGTACATGTGGCCTCTATATGAGGGTCCTGGTGAGGGTCAATAGGAATAACTACTACACTGTATAGTCAATGAATCAACACTGTAAATGGTAGTGAAGTGCTCGTCCAAGCTGCAGCCTCATAAATCTTCTTCGAAATAATCCAGGTCTAATCTACAGCATAGCCAGCAAGGATGCTAGCCAATAGTATTGCTCTCTCAAGGGTGATTACATTATTCATAAAAGTTAGCCTAATACACCAACAGATAATAGACTCCTAGAACTTGGCCCAAAATGAGAGATGAACTTTTACTATAGGATATGTATGGTTCATGAAACATATCGGCTCAACACCCTCCTAATAAATTTGGCTAGCAATCCACTGTAAAAGCTCTGTCCTAGCCCTGATGTCCTTGTTTTCTCAATTCGGCTATCATATTTTATGGTGGACTGAGGAGCTACATAAGTAGGCCTAAACTACACTCGTCAAATCATCTCCTCATAGATATCAGCTCTCCTTCCCTGAACTATCGCCAACCATAGCCATGGCTGCTCAAATGGCCTTTTATTCTTTGGCAGCCCCCTACAGAGTGTAGCAAGGTATGCAGCATAGAACTCACGGACTATATAAAGGGCATATTTACCCAGCTGCTGCATGGTCCACCTAAGTCCATGCTTATCCAATCCTCTATCTAATCTGGGTACATTGTGTAATCCCACAGTATTTAACCTGGACTCCTCATAAAATTGATGGAAAGGCTTGCCTTGCCCTTTATCATCCGATCCCTGGTCGTGATTCTCTCATTCCACAGATACACCATCTCTAATTGGCTAGAGCTTAGGACTAGACCTCCTCTTGGTGGGTTTGGGAGCTTCTTTCTGACTCAAATTCGGAGCCAAAATATGAGGGGGTCATCTGTGGCAAGTTACTATTTGGCCCATCCCTGTTGTCCTGTTGTTCCTCCCTTATCAGCCTAGGTGGAACTACTCACTTCAATGGACGTCTGTGCTGCAAGCACCCAAGTCTGAGGATGATTGGCCTCCGGATCTAGCTTGACTCTGTTGACTTCCACAGAGCCATCGGATTGCTCAATGTCAGAAGATTCATCTCGCAACCTCCGTTGGAGAGGTTGAATTGCCGATTTGTATTTTGGAGGCATTTATTCTATAAACAACCCACAAAATATCATTTACGTTAATGATGTTTGATCCACTGAAATACTTAGAAAAGAACAAGAAACAAAAATAACTAATAAGTAATTATGCACTGATGCAATTGCAGCTATGCAGGTATGAGTGCAGTTACGACATGTAGGGTGACCTATGAGTCGTATACTCCCCTCGTAGTACCAGTTGTGCTTTTAAAGTTCTTTCTCACAACAGATATGAGACTCAGTTATGACACATAGGATGGCCTATGAATCGTACGCCTGGTCTGATACCTAGTTCCATAAATATTTTAAAAACTTAGCCAAGTTTTATGAGACCATCATTACGAGTCGTACCATATACTATGAGTCATATTCGGGTCTCCTTTGAGGAATATGAAGGAATTATAGGATTTTGAAGCCTGCTACTAGGGACCACTGTAACTCATATAGGAACTTACGAGTCATAAGAGTGCCACATAATTGAGCACAGAAGCAACCTGCAATGCCTACTTATTTCCTACTCAAAGCGCAAATACATCACCAAATTTTAACTCATTCAAGCAAATAGGAGCAAAGCAAGATTAAATGACACATATTCAATTCCAAACTATCATTGGTAGCTTAAAATGACCATTATCCCTAAGAGTTGAAATCAATTCTACAATTCATCAAGCATACCAAACATAAGATATATTACAACTAACAATTTGCAACCATACAATGTTCCAAAGAAGTGCAATCACCATTCACAACAATTCGATCAAACGCACATGTTCAAATATAATCAATCATCCCCATACTACCTATATTTAAACTACTAAAATAATAATACAATACAAATAAAAAATTCAACAATTTCATGCTCACCATCATACATTCAAGAATCTTAACAAGGTTCAATTCCCAACTCGATCTTTGTCAAGGCCTACAAACCCTAGATTATAAGTTTAGCTCAAAATCTACGTTTGGCATACTTAAGAATGATCAAACTAAACATATACTCATGTAGGGAACAAGCTTGTCAACAAAAATCGAGAATTGTAATTGAAGAGCTAACCAATTTGATTGAGAAGTGAACCAAAGGAAAGAGAGATGATTTTCATGATGAAACCCTAGAAATTTACACCCTTGCTGGAATCATCGCCGAATAATGATGAGGGTAGGTGGGATTTTTGGTTAGAGGAAGAATCACGAGATGAAAATAGGGCTTTCCATTATCTTTAGGGCAAACGATCGGGAAATTAGGGTCAAAAATAATTTTGACCCTTTTTATAAGCAAATCCGGTAAGATTTCAAAAGATTGCAGATCGGGGCTATGAGACCCCGACTACGAGTTGTAGGTCGTCCTAGGACTCGTCGGTACTAGTCTCATACAAGACCAAACACTTGGTAAAAGATTAGGAATAATACCTGGACACCACGAACACCCTTATGACTCATAAGGGATCCTATGAATGATAAGGTTGGCTCATAATATATGTGCCAACTTCAATTACTTACTGTTTTCCCCTACAGGGCATGTCTATGAATCATAATGAAGACTTCAACTCATAGGCCTATTCATAGGAGCCACTCCAAGTCTAATTTCATTCCAGATCTTCAATTCTTTCCTTCTCACCTACATACCAAATCTCAAACATAGAAATCCACAAAATTATTACAATTGCATCATTGTCTATAAATTTAAATTAAACTACTACTATTACTCTATGTCTCAAATAAACAAATAATTAGCAAAATGCTTGGGTTGCCTCCCAAGAAGCTCCTTATTTAACGTTGTGGCCCAACTTGGTCATCTTCCTTTATCAACTATTATCGAGGGTCCCTCTTCCATTCATCTGGGTGTTGCATGGTTTGGCGAATATCGAATACAACTTCTGTATCAGTAACCCTGAATAATAATTTACCTACATCCACATCCACTAATGCTCTCCCAGTGGCCAGAAAAGGTCTCCCCAAAATGATGGGTACCTTAAAATTAACTTCGCAATTGAGGATCACAAAATCATCCAGAAACATGAATATATCTACTTCAACAACCACATCCTAAAGGATTTCGTTCGGCTTTTTGATGGTTCTATCTTTCATAAGCAACCTTATCCGTGTAAGGGCAGGAGTATCAAGGCCAAGCCTTTTGAATTCGGCAAGCGTCATCAAATTAATGCTTGCTCCTAAGTCGCATAATGCTTTTGGAAATTCAACGTCGCTGATAGTGCAAGGAATGGTGAATGCCCTTGGGTCCTCTCGCTTTTGAGCAAGGCATTTAGTCATAATCACACTGCATTATTGGAGTTTTTGTGAGAACTCTTGTCTCAAAGTGCACTTTTTGTGACTAAATCCTTTGTATATTTAGCATATCTAGGCATTTTCTCTAATGCTTCTAGGAAAGGGATATTGATGGAGAGTTGCTTCAACATTGAGAGGAAGTGTTTGAATTTACCCTCCATTTCCTTCTTCTTAAGCCTTTGAGGTTATGAAGGAGGAGGTTTTGGGATGGATTTCACTTTGTCATGCCCTCTTATCTCTTCTTATTTCATCCTAACACCCTTCAGATCTTCTCCCTCAACTTCAACTTCACCACCAAGGCCCTTCTTAATGACTTCATCCACAATAACTGGTATAAGGGGATCTGTTGTGCTCTTACCACTCTGAGTCATCACCGCTATGCAATGCCCTTCATATTTATGATTCTGAACGGTATTGCTTGGTAGGGTACCTTTTTGGTGTTGGTTGAATTGTAAAGAAACTTGTCAAAATTATTGCTCAAGTTTCTTAATTGCCACTAAATGAGACTCTATCATTTGATTAATACTTGAGATATTTGCTTTCATTTCCTTTAGAGTCTCATGTTAATGATCTACTCAATTCAACAACTTTTCAAACATATCTTCGATCTTAGAATTGCTTGATCCGGTATCACGATTGTGTGGTGGTACATAAAGCCCATTTCTATAGCCTTCCCATCTTTATTCTGCGTCTGGCACTCTTTCTCTCTCATAGTATCCACTCTTATTATCTTTGTACATCCCATCATGGTTAAAGTCCCAACCTTGATTCCCACAACCTTGCCTCTAATAGTCCAGATTGAACCCTTGGCGGTTGTTCTAGAAACCCGTCACTTGATTACTCATGTAGAAGGCATACTCCTCAAAGAATTGATCATCATACATAGAAGTAATTAGGGGTTGGTGAGCTATTGCCTTCACACTAGCTTGGTTTTGCTTCAAAACTAAATCCATGCTCGTACGGAGTTAAGCAAGTTGCTCCATAAATCTCTTTATTCACTTTTGCTTGCTCACTCTTTGTGGTAACAAGAACTGTTTGTATTACTATGCTCATTCTTTCCAAATACTCTATTGGTATTCACCACATGCTCTATTCTTTTGGCCCCTAGCTCAAATCGTTGATCAAGAAAAACACCTTCCATGATCGTGTTGGCGCAAGCTTTGCTATTATCATCAAGTGCTCTATAGAAGATCTTGACCAAAGCATTATCAACAATTTTGTGATCAGGGACCATCCTCAAGCATTTGGTGGATCTCTCCCATGTAGTACTAAGAGAATCTCCAGGTAATTGCTCAAAGTTATTAATATGGTCCTTAAGCTTTAGCTTCTTTGACCTTGGGAAATATCTCTCTAAGAACACCATCTGCAGCTCAGCCCAACTCACCACGGTCCCCGGAGGAAGTTCAGACAACCACATAGTTACATTGCCAGTCAGTGACAATAGGAACACCCTCAATCCAGTAGTGCCAATAGAATATTTTCTATCCCTATGACAATTTTTCACACGAAGACAAAATTTTGGAGATGATGATAGGGATGATTTGACGGTATCCCTGTGAATAAGCCACGATTTTGGAGCATTTGGAGCAATCCACTTGATACCGCAAACTTAGCATCTGCTAGTAGAGAGGGTAGTACTATAGAAATGGTAACATCCATCACCTTAGGTTTTATGTAATACCCCACATCTTACAATACTACTACTATGCAAATAAAACATGATATGGTTTGGTCAAATTAGCACCCATTTTTAAAAGTGCTTGAATCTCATGTTATATGGTGATATGTGCGTCTAATGCTTAAGACAGTTGAGTGTAAATAAGTTTTAAGTCGAATTGAGGAGATCATATCCTTAAATAAAGTGAGATAAGTGAGGTGCTTATAGGATTGAGGAAGCTAGAAGGTGAGTCACCTACATGCTTAGCTTAAATTTGCTAGCTAAATAGAGACGAGGCCCTACGTAGTATTGGTCCAAGTTCAATTATGAATAAAGTTCGTGTTAAAGGTGTAACTTTAGCCCATGTTTTAGCATTATTTATTGACCTTATTTTCAGCCCACAAATAATATAAAAAGGGCCCAAGTATATCGCCACCCACTTAACTATTTAATCCCAAACCGAGTGAACAGAAATTTGGAAAATGGGGCATGAAAGAATCGAATGTAAGGCTACTCGATTTCGTATTACTTGGCATGAAACCTAGGTTCTTCCTTAGTATATAGAGGCTCTTATCTACATCGACATAACAAACAGCCATGTCTTCACTCTTTCACATATTTATATGCTCCGATACATAGTCACTTGCAAATCTGCATACATACTTGGATACAAGATACACGAGTTCGTTCTACTACATAAAGTTCATATGCTTTTCTACCTCCCATGCATTTCATTATTTCTGTAACTTACTCCTTTCATTGTGGTGTTGTGTTTTGTGATTATTTTACATGACATATGTTATATCTACAGTCCTACAGCTCCAATATTATGACCACCAAAAGAATCATCTCAAAGGTAATTAAAAGATAAAGTAAAGTATGTTATTTATTGATGAGTACTAGCCCGGGACGATCCTATCACGGGGGGTAACCCAAGGAGTTAAGGAAAAGTCTAGACAAGGGTGATCCTGATACATTTTTACCACAGATTAGCTGGTCATTTGTATTACTTGTTGTGCACAAATTATACAATAAAGTTAAAGTGATAAAAAGAACATAAAGTACATGATCCCATAGTAAACCTAAAGGTGGTCTCTTATCCTACACCAATGCATAGTTTCATTTGAGTTATTACTTCATATACAGTATGCCCTGCCTTATATATTTAGTACATTATCTCATATAGAAGTCCCTTACGGGGTACCTGCATTTAATGCTGCAGGTACAGGTGCTAATAGATCTCCCTAGTACGAGTACAGGATATCTAGCTGCTATTACCAAGCTCTAGGTTGCCTCAGAGCTTTGTGTGTTTTTAGAGCTTATATTTTTGTATTGTATACTTAGTCAAGGCAGGGCCTATCCTAACTTTTATAAAATACATTTCCTTATCTAGAGGCTTGGTAGACTAAGTAAATTAAAGTGTGGTCATGTCTCATACTTTAAACACCGTGGCCCCAACGGCTTAGCCATATGCATTTCCTTTTGGCTTATCATCACTGTTTATCTTCTTAAAGGCATGTCAAATATAGAAATCACTTATAATATGTATAGAATCTCATAGATATAGGTTGGTTCTCCCGAGCCTCATCGGCAATGGGTGCCATTCCACCCTAACAGGACTTTGGACATGACAGTTAAATCTGTATTGATTTCTGCCATAAGCATTTGCATTGAAATCTCTAAGTTGTGGCCAGTTAACCCTTGGTGGTGAATTATCCTCTCTTTTTAAGTCTTCCTCATTCACATTCATATCCTCCTCAACCTCAATGTCCTCATTCACTCAAGCCATCTTTCTTAGTAGTCGATGGATCTCAAAATTTAGTGGAACAAAGGGATTGCCTTGGCTCCTTATATTGGGCATACAACCTAGTACACCCTGGAAAAAGAAATCAAACAGCAAAAACAAAACAAAAGTTGCACAAGAGACTCTAGAAATAAACACTAGAATTAACTAATAGTGAATTCAAGTCAAAACCTAGCCATATTCCCCAGCAATGGTGCCATAATTTTTTATTGATGGTCACGCTCCAATAAGAAAGCGGTCGCTATTAGTAATTAACCTTAGTGAGATTAGGGCTGAATTGACAAGGAATATAGGGCTTGACTACAAGATTTCACTACTAATCATTCCTAGTATCTATAACTACAATCTCTAGATGGGGGGTGTTGTGATTCAAAGACAACTTAAAATAAACACTAATTAAAATTCAATAAAACACTCAATTTTGGGAGCAACTTGGAAATTGTGTTTACCATGGCTTGTTAACTCAATTACCTAGGTAACATAACTTTGATCAGTGAATTGCATGCAGGATGATAACTTAGGTTCTTTAAGCTCTCTTGTGAAGGTGAAGGTCAAATTTCACCATAGCGCTTGGTCGGCCACCATGGAGTGCCAACTAACCTTTACCTATTGTCCTAGTCAACCTCCCCTTAGTCAGGTTTGATTGATTAGATGGGAAAATATCAACTGAATCCTGTCATCTACTTCCTTTTTTCTATTTGTCACTACCTTGGTCGGGATCGTGATAGTATGTAGGGTTTGGTGTTTGCCACCACCAAATAACAGTAATCATGAATGGAAATAAACAATACATGCAAATCCCTAATCATAGACATGCACAAAACCTAGGTCATCTCAAGTCAACTACCCATGGTTCCCACAAACCCAAGTTGTGGGTCTTTAGCTACTCATGGCTAAGATAAAACACACAAAAATGCATATAATAGACATATTTAAAAGTTTTACCAATAAAACTGGAGGAGATAAGCACCAAAAGTTTCAAACCCACAAGCTTGATTGATCAACAATGAATATAGAGCAAGATTTGCAATCCCTAAAATGGGTTTCCTAAAGAAATAATAATCTACTCTAAAAACCTAAGAAAAGATTCAAAATGTAATGGAGAAACATCTACTGTTCGAACACCCTTTAAAATATTTATAGTATTTATAAAACAACCCTAGGAATTATGCAGAAAAAATAGTTGGCATCTGATAAATTTTGCAGTTACGACTCATAGGTTAGCCTAAGAGTCATAGTCGAGGTCTCATATTAGGTTTTTGCATCTTAGACTGAAATGGTACAACCCATAGGTACGAGTCATTACTGGAGCTACGACTCATATGTCGGTCTCATAGTCTTGGTCTTCAGTTTTTGATCCAACCTTTTGACTCTTTGATTGTTGCTACGAGTCCATCTATACGAGTTGTAATGTGTCTTACAACTTGTAGGTTGGGCTCGTAGGGGTGACCTTAACTTGGTAGATTTCTAATAATCTCTAATTCCTGCTACGACACAACTGATGACTCATAGCATGACCTACGACTCGTAGGAGGGCTTGTATGGCCTATGCTTTAGCAAAATCTACCTAACTTTTCTGCAAGATTAACACAAAAACACATCAAAACTCACAAAATCCAATATTTTAAGCACCAAATGTGCTTTAACTTGATAGCATATGACACCGTGATCCGAAATGATAGAAACGTGTTTCCTAGTCTTTGGCAACTCAACCTCAAAATCCATGTTGATTTATTCCCACTTTCCAGTAGGAATTTTTATGTCTGGGCTAGGCCACCCAAATTTTGATGTTCATCTTTCACTTGTTAGCAATTGTACAACTAGTTACGAACTTGGCAATATCTCTCTTCATACCACCCCACCAAAACACCTCCCTCAAGTCTCTATATATCTTTGTAGAACTGAGGTGAGTAGAATAGGATGAGTTATGGGCCTCTTTCAATATCAACTCCCTTAAGTCATCAACATTAGGCACACACAACCTTCCTTGGTACCTAAGGGCACCATCTCCTCATTGGGAGAAAACCTCCACTTCACCATCTTTAACCTAAGCCTTCAACTCTATCATGGCAGGGTCTAGGTCATATTTTGACTTGACTTCCTCAATCAAAGAAGATTTGGAACCATCAACAACCACTACACCACCATTTTCTACTTCATTCAACTTAAACCCTAACTTAGCTAAGCAGTGAACTTCTCTAGCCACCTCCTTGTTACTAACATCAATATGAGCTAGAATACCCATAAATGCTCTACTTATAGTATCAACCACATTATTAGCTTTGCCGGGATGATAATGCGCACTCATGTTATAATCCTTTAGGAGTTCTAACCACCTTCTTTGTATCAAGTTAAGATCTTTTTCTGTGAACACATGTTGGAGACTCTTGTCGTCGATAAACACATCCACATGAATCCCATACAAATAGTGACACCAAATTTTCAAAGTAAACACCATGGCCGCTAATTTAATATCATGTCTAGGATAATTTCGCTCATACACCATAAGTTGTCTAGAGGCATATGTTATAACCTTGACATTTTGCATCAAAATACACCCCAAACCAATTCTTGATACATCATAATAAATCACAAACCCTTCTAATCCTTCTGGTGGAACCAACATAGGAGCGGAGATAAGCTTGTCTTTCAAGGTTTGAAATCTCTTTCCACATTCATCGGTCCAAATAAATTTTTCCTTCTTTTGGGTGAATTTTATCATAAGGAAACTAGTAGAAGAGAAACCATCCACAAACGTGTTGTAGTAGCCTGCCAACCAGAAGAAACTTCTAATATCCGTCTAAGTAAAGGGCCTAAGTGAATTCCTTATCACCTCTATCTTCTTAGGGTCCACTTTAATGCCACTACCCGACACCATATCCCCTAGGAATGCAACCTCTTTCGATGAAAATGCACATTTATTATATTTAGAAAACAGCCTCTTATCCTTTAAAATTTGCAACACCACCCTCAAGTGATTCACATCGTTTTCATCACTTTAGGAATAAATCAAGATATCATCAATAAAGACCACCACAACCACTACAAATATATCAAGGTAGGTATTAAAGACGCTATTTATGAGTTCCATAAATATTGTCGGTGCATTAGTCAAGCCAAAAGACATTACGACAAACTCAAACTGCCCATACCTAGTCCAAAAAGTTGTTTTGGGAATATCACACTCCCTAACCTTAACTTGGTGGTATTCAGATCGAAAATCAATCTTAGAAAAGTGATTAGCCCTTTGTAGCTTATCAAAAAGGTCATCAATCCTTGGCAGAGGGTACTTGTTCTTTATAGTGATTCCATTGACTTGCCGATAATCAAAGCACATTCTAAGGGAACTATCTTTCCTTTTTACAAACAATACTTGTGCACCCCAAGGTGACTTGCTAGGACTTATGAAACCCTTCTCTAACATATCCCTCAATTGATCCTTCAACTTCACTGGGAAATATGGTAAGGGGGAATGGAAATGGTTTGTGTATCGGGGACATGGTCTATACCAAAGTGTATTTCCTTTTTAGGAGGAACACCAGGAAGCTCATTTTGAAAGACATCAAGAAACTCATTGACCACCAGAATTGACTCAATGGGAAGGACTTTAGACTCAACATCTCTAACCCTTACAACATGATAAATGCAACCCTTAGAAATCATTTTTGGGTCCTTAAGACAAGAAACAAATCTACCCTTGACCACCACATTATAATTTCCCACACAAGGATGAGCTCATTAGGTAATTGGAACCGAACATGTGGATTCTACAATCATTTGAATCATGATATGTATGTAACCAATCTGTCCCAAGAATAACATCAAAATCTACCATGTCAAGTTTAACAAAATCACAAGGCAAGACTTTATGCAATATGAACACGGGGAAATCTCTATAGAATTTTTTAGCATTAATGGACTCACCAATGGGGGTGGACATTTTATAAGGTTCACACAACAATTCGCTACACACATGAAGCTTTTTTGAAATAAAAGGAGTAATGAAAGAAAGAGTGGAACCCAGATCTATCAGTGCATATACATCATAATCAAAAATATTTGACATACTGGAAACAACATCAAGCACCTCATTCACACTTTGCCTTCTTTAGCAAGCATAGAACCTATTTTATCTAGGAGCACCCCCTTGTTAGCCTCCTTTTACCCTTTGACCCACATTAGCACCTTCGCCTTGATGACGACCATCTCTACCCTTGCTTTGAGGATGAGGACAATCAATAACCTTGTAACCCATCACAACCAAAGAAAGCATTAGAATTTTTCAAACATGAACCACCATAGTTTCTCCCATACTTATGCCACTTAGAATGGGTTATCCCACCATTACCACTTTGGAATCATGGGTTAGACACCCCATTATTAACAAACCTCTTTTAGAAGCATTATAGGACCCTTGACTGTGGAAATTGTGACCTTGATAAAACTAGCCACCTTTAGAACCTTGGAAGCCACCCTCAAATTGAGCCCTCTTAGACTTCTGACTTTTGCCCTTTCTAAGATTTCCCCCTCATGTTGTTCAGCATATGTCATGAACCGAGACAAATCCATATCAATTACAATAATTGTTATATGGCACCTTTTATTTACCAAGTCGAACACCCCTCATATAAACTTGTTCATCCTTCAACTAGGATCGACAACCAAAGGAGGAGCATACTTAGAGAGCTTGTTGAACTTGATGCATACTCCCTCACACTCATGGAACCTTGCTTGAGGTTCATAAACTCTATCATCTTAGCTTTTCTTAACTTGATAGAGAAGAACCGGTTGAGGGATACTTTTATCTCCTCCCAAGGAATGGCATCATAATTTCTCCTCTCTAATTTCCATTAAGTAAACTAAATTTTTGTCACACTTTTGAGTTAGTAGGCCACTAATTCTACCTTCTCCTTGGAATTTACCCCCATGATAGATAGGACCTTATACACCTCATTGATAAACTCTTAGAGGTCTTTCTCCGCCTTGAACCCATGAAATTCCAGAGGATTCATCTTTGTGAAATACCTCACCTTGAAGCTGGACTAGCAGGATGAGAAGCTTGGGCCCTTGGTTCATTTAGTTGGTCATAGTATGGGCCAACATTGCGATGACATTTCGAAAATCATATTGGGGTACCCCTCCATCTTAAGGAGCTTGAGTAGTGGGAGGGACTAGTTGCTCCTCGGGTGTGTGGGCTCTTTTTGGTCTTCCACTTGGTAGCGGCATAATCTAGAAAAGTAAAGAGCATTCGTTAGATAAGAAGCCTTAACTTTAAACCTAAAGCATGACATAGATCATGAATAAGCGAAACATTTCCTAAAGCGCTTCATAGCCTCCCATTCATAATTGTGGCATGCTTCACAACCATGAATAGGACTCTAATTATGGTGGTGTGTTGGATTTTCGTGGACCATTAACAACCTAATACTTTGATACCAAGATTATCACAAAGAAATCCTAGGGTTGAAAATGGCTAAGTATGACCCAATGCCCTTGAACTAAGTTGGAAAAACAGGGCATGGAATGCACTAGTCCGTGCCCTAGGTTCAACGTGGACCAAATATGTAGAGAAAATTACACAGTGTCATGCCCCAGGCGCATTGTATCGTCGGTGCGGACAGCCACTAGAAATTGTAAAATTAGCGAAAATTAATTTTCGCTACGGGTCTTCAAAATTCCTGGTTATACCCATATACCACTTAATTGTGCCCTACAATCAAAAATATGAAGTCAGATTTCCAAAATTATGAACGCATTTTGAGATATAGGAAAATTATGATTATAGGGCATTCCGAAGAATATGCGTGGTGTTTCAACATTGTCGGGAATTTATATTCATTTCTCATGCATTTAAAGTCATCAAAGTTTTACGATTGTACATAGTTATATCCCATTATTTCTTTTACTAATTGTTTTAGAGATTTCATTTTTGAAACTTTAAGATTTCACTTTGATTGAGTTATGTTGGAATTTATTTACTGTGGGGATTACATCAACCAAATTTAACCTAGATTTACAAATCATGATGGAAACAAATCAAAATATATAAAGCGTGGACAATTATCATTATAATTATATGCCAAAAGAATTTACTTAAAGAGACAGTTGTTCCAAGGGACTAAGTAAATTATATCAGTATAGATGGGAGATTTAATTATATAGCCATTTACAAACTCATTTTTAATTTCATTACTTTTTTACAAGAGGCTTACAGTTTTTTCGAATAAGATAACAAGGTCATTTTTAATTTGTAAGTAGTTATAAAATATCATTTCCTTTCATTTTGAGATTACATCTTTATATCTCGTGTTTGATCAGAGGTACTTGCTAAAATTTGTGTTATTTCATATGTAAAAGGTGAAATTTATAAATATCCAAGTTGGGAAATCAAATGATATCTAAGATAATTGAAGGAGAGAAATAAAAGTAACAGATACATTAAGGTTTTTGTTCACTCTTCATCTCATTCATATCGCCACAGCTAAACATGGGCTTGATCATAAAACATATTGATCTAACCAAAAGTTCAAAACTAAAGATGAAACATACACATACATTATTTAAGCGAGTAATAAATTGCGAAGATGGGGCAAATCGATGAACTAAATTATTGAGCAAATCTATTCCTTAGGACTATCAAGAAAATGTAAAATGACTCTTCCCTCCTCTTTGGTAAGATGACCCTTGAGCGTAGATAGAGTCTTCATATCACAAATCCTTAAGTCATGCTTAGGTGAGGTGTCCCTTAAGATGAACTCAATTGATGAGAAATTTTTTAATCAGTTTTAAATATTGTTGTAGAAATAATCTGTTGTTGCTGGTGAATTGATGAGTTCATAGTAGCACCATGTTGCTGTGGATAGCTGAAAAATGGCACAAACCCTTTTCTTATGAGTTCCTTTAACCCAACCATCCTTATGATGAACCATGGTATTACCTGCTATGGCTTGGCTCGAAAAAAAGAATTATTTGCAAATACGTACACATTGGATCACCCATATACCTCATTATCCATTTAGTTCCTCCATTTTTGTTACTTAGGCCAAAGAGAATGAAGATCGGAGGAGGGGCTTGAGGAGGAGGATAAAGAGGGAAAAAGGATTGAAGAGAACTAGAAAATTGATGTAATTTGTGACGAATGGTGCTCTATTTATATTACTCATCAAGGGATAACATGCAAATAAAATGTATTATATAAGTCCTTGTATATTTATAACTCCTATTTCTAAAATACTTAGTGTGAACATCTAATTTTGATCAAATCTTAATTTTATAGCTTTTAGTATTTATTGTGTCTAGATTATGTTTTTTTATTTTTACCTTAGTTTAATATGTTTATTGTAAAAGTTTTGAAAACTACAAAAATAGATTCACATTTAAAATAAATTTTATTTTAATTTTTTAAAAAAGAAAAGAAAACTTATAATATAAATATATTTTTTAATTAATTTAATATCACGCCTCCCGGAGGGTACACTATGCATAACTGACACTTGGAGACTATTGCTAGTACCCAAGTGAATCACCTAATCCCATTACACTCATTCAATTAGTAAATTAGCAGAAGATGTTACAGAATAATAACCTTAGCCATCAATGGGCAATAAGACTTCTCAACTATGTCTATCACATGTTGCAAGATAAATGAAGAAACTCAGTTTAATACGGAAACAAAGGGGAAAAACAACCCCAATCATCATCTATCATATCTCTATGTCTATGAAACCTCTATAACTACCGTGTAAGAAGGTATCATGATAGGTCATGGCTACCATAATCAAATGAAATAATTCAATAGAAATAAAGAAAGAATCATCCTCCGAATGCAAGAAAGGACTAACCAATCTCTGGAATCAAATAGCTCTGAACCTCAATGATTCGCCTGTTAAAGGCCTCTCTCTACTAAATCTACATTATAAAATGATGCAGAGCCAAAGGGACATTAGTATGTGGAATGCACTGAATGTAAAACATGATTATGTAAAAGTATAGGCAAGACAGTATAATATGAGATCAACTCATTGGTTACTCAATCTCAACTGAGGATAAGGATTAGGACCCTATCATATCACAATCAGTCAAGACTCATACTATCACATCAACATCAGAGTACTCACAACATGGGACATATATGGGAGTTTCTCAGACCTACACCCATCACCTATGAGCCAGTGATGGTACAACAAAGCGACATCGTTGCGGCATCCACCTAGTACCTTGCCGGGGTAAAAGGGCGTACATCTGTGGGTTTATAATAATGTCAAAGCCTCTTCTAGGACTAAGGAAATATTCGTTGCTCATGGTCCAATCTTTTTCTATATTGGCCACGCAGTTAATGAGTATGAGTGGGACTCACTCTTACTCATTTTCGATGCTCAATAATCCTCCCAGGACTCAACATGCTCATAAGCATTAATATCAAGGTTTGTCATCATTTAGTCCCTTTTGTATAAGGGCATCAACTCATCTCATCATCTCTTAGCTCGGGAAAATTATGAAAATTCTTTCGAACTCAAGTGTAACCTCCTAAAGACTCTAAGGGTCTCAACCTCTATCAATTCCAGCAGCATTATCATCGATACTCGCTCAAATCAAGGCCCATACCACAACAATCAAGCAAAATTACGTTCTCAAGGCTCTAGACATCAACCTCTAGGTTCATTTATGGCATATTAGTCAGTAAAACATGTAGAACATATACAATAGTCTAGGTAAAGCTTTTAAATGAATACTTCAAATTATGATGATCATAAATTTCAGAAAATATAAGTAAAGTAAAAAATGGTTTTCATGATACATTTGAGAATTTTGTACAACAAAACCCATCACTTTCAATTATTCAACCTAATTCAATCATAGGTGCACATGGGAGGATAATTCCATGTTATGGGTAGCCTTTGCATACCTGGGGTGAATATTATACTAATCTTCAACAAGAATTTGACCCAAACTTTGGACATCCTCAATCCCCTTTTTGATGTCTCTCTCAGAAATTTTCACGTATTTAGAACTAGGAGAATATCAGTTTTTGAAACCATTTGTATGAATTAAATGAGTTGAAACACGTTTTGGAGTATTAAAATAGGTTAGGAATACCCAAAATACCCTTTCCAAAATTAAAAGAAAAATCGTCACTAAAATTGCACTAGTCTGCGACGCAGACCCATCACGTGCCAATGTATTTTTGGAAATTTCAACCTCTGTCAAAAATGAAGAAAGATCATAAGTGTGGGTCTATGATGGGTCCACTTTGTGGCCTTGTCGCGCACCCTCACTATTTTTGGTTAAACTTGTAAAAATTATTTTTGCGACCCTGTTTCTCTAAAACTGGGTCAAGGCTATTTTCCCGTTTGATTTTTCGTGTTAATCGCAAATCTGGTCGTAGATTTATAATCAAAGTTTCGATAAAGAAATCATGCGCACGGTGATGTTCTAGGAGCATTTCGGTAAATTTTATGGGGTGCTATATTTAAATTTTTGGTAAACTAATAATTTTAGTATTTTGTCAATTACATTTATTCATAAATAGCTACATAAATGTTTTTAAATATTTTATCAATTTAAATTAGTCAGCGAAAATTTTTATTATTGAATTTTCGTTTTATCTTAGAAAATTTATAAATAACATAAAATTGTCCAAATTGTCCAGACCTCATGTTTCTCTTGCACAATACAACTCCCTCTCATATTTTTCCTGACTATCCCACATTTTTTTCCACAAAAAACTACTTGCCCACTCACATTTTTCTCACTCTCCGTCGTTTCTCTCACACAATACAACACCCTCACTTACATTTTTCCTCCTCAAAAAACTAAAGGCCAGTAAAGAAAAAAAAACCATTGCCACACACTCATAGAAAGGAACACTCAAAACCTCCCACTCCCTCACATTCCTCACCTCTAGAGCAAGATAACATGGTATACTGATCCACATGAAAATAAGACCAAAAAAGAAATACACACACACACATGAAAAATAAAAAATCATAGCAGAGAAAGATAGAAAAAAAGCACAGTTTTAGGAATAATTTTACGATTTCCATTCTGCGTTTTTTTATTATAATTTTTATTTTTTTGGATTGTTCTTACAAGAGGTAACACTTAAATTGTCCTTGTGTAGTTTGATATCATGATTATGCAATAATTGATTGCAACGCATTGAAGTTGTTAGATTTCGTATGTTTTAATATATTTTTATAATATTAAGTATGTCTAAATCTGTCATATCAACTTCATATTTAAATATTATGTTGTTAGATTTAGTGTGAAACTATTGTAAGAATGTCTAGTTTATCTCATGATTAATTTGAATAACCTATAATTTATTTAAAGTTTAAGTAAATCTATTGTCCAACTCTATTTTTGTTTTCCATAGTTTAATTTTGTATGATTATATGTGTAGTTATGGCTTAATTAATCAAATTGATGATAATAATTAATGACGATGATACATTATATAAGATTCCAAAAATAAGATATTGTTACACCTGGTGAAAACACCAAAATACCCCTACAATTAACATTGCGCATAATGCGTCTTCCCATGCTACGATTGCAAATCCGAGACCACATTAGCGATCAGCGCGAAAAACTGAGTCAAAAAATGGTCTCGACTCTACTTTAACACGAAAAAACATGAATTAATTTTTTTGAAGAAAATAAAAAAAAAGTGAGGTTTCTGCACCCCTTCGGTGATGTTCTAGGGATGCAGAACCACACTTGGGTTTTTGTCAAAATTTGACGAAAGATGAAAATTCGCGAAAAAGTGTAAACACTAGCGCAGATGGAAGCGAATTTGTTTCCTCTGATGGGGAGGGCTAGTTTCGACCATTTGTATACCTCATAATCCTAAAATTGACATTTCAAAGTCGTTTTAAGTCCAAAAACATATTTTCCTTAATTCATTCACTCGTTCAAGTAAAGGAAACCCTTCCTAGAACTTCAAGCGCAAGATGAAGAACAATTAGGTCCTTCAAGAAAATACCTCTAATTCACCACGAGTTCTTTCCAAGGTATGTAAGGCCACCCTAAAACTATTAATTTCAAGAATATCTCTAATAATAGAAGCAAGTTTTCACCCATAAACTTTCAAGTGTTTGTTGAGATTAAATTCCTGTAAACTTTGTAAAGCATGTTAATTTTCATGGTAAATTCTAGAGATATCTTGATGAATGTTATGATCTTGGTTTGTATATTGTGAAATTAAAGTATTGTCATCCAATTTAAATTCATGATGAACAAGATTTATTATTGCTGAGTTTTCTTGACAAATCTTGATATTATTTCAAGAAAAGAAAGACTAGTATGAGTACCTTTTTAAGCTAGATTCAAGAAATACATTTTTAGAATTGGTTCTTGCATATTAGCTGAGGAACCTATCATATTTTGAATTACTTGTGTTGATACTAGTTTTCAGTTAAGTCAAAGAACTTAGATGATAAAGCTAAGTAGTAAGTTGGGCGAAATTCCGATAAAGCAGATTTTAAGAATTCCAAGTGTTTAAGTATGAGCTATAAAAGTAATTTTTAGAGTAGTATTGAGCACCGATATCGGTGAGAGTGGAATTAATTACTCGAATTCATAAACTATGTAGCCAGCATAGGATAGGATTGTATTAGGGTACCTTCCTCATTAGCCACTAAGATGGCCCAGGTTTGGGATAGATCCACTCCCCTAGTTCTTCATCCCGTACCCCGGCAAATTATGGGATAACTCTAGCAACATGGAAAAGATGTTGTATCACCACAAAGCTCATAGTGGTAGTTATCAGTTAGAGAAACTCCCCAAGCTAAGAAAAATATATTTTTACCAGTTTTTAGTATGTTACTTTCAACATATAAAGTGTTTACAATTACTATTACTTTATTATGAGTTATGCTTATATCCTTTTGAGAAAAGTTATGTTATCCTGGTTACTATTTTGGCCATCTTACATACTGCATATTCCACGTACTGACATCCTTAGGATCTGCATCATTTTATGATGCAAACACAAGTGACAGAGTTCCTCAACAGCTGCTTCATTGAGAACCTGATAACTTCCTGACAGTGGTAAGGCCTCCTCTCAGCCCAAGGCCCTTTGGTTGATGTTATTTCATTTCAGTCTTTATTTTAGTTCTGGCTACTTGGATCCTGTCCCAATAGTCCTTTTAGACTATTTTAGTAGAGGTTCCATACACTATGTGTTAGATACTTGAGTTCTGATTAAATTGATTTCACTGTTGAGTTATTTCTCTTTTTAGTTATTCAGATAAGTTTAGTAGTTTTATGCTACTTATTGATAGCCTTTCCACTATTCTTAAGTCTTCGGCTGACTAAGTAGCCAGGCCAAATGATTCGCTTGGGACCAAAAATGGTTTCTAAGTGACAGGCACGTCCAGGGTGTAGGCTCGGGGTGTGACATACATATATATATATAAAATAATATAAAAGTATTATCTTTCTTTGTATTTCATTTGATTTATGTAATTATTATTTGCTTGTAAAATTATACTTCTGGGGAATCGGAATGGTTAATTTTTAATAATATTAATTTTTATACTTTGACATTATAAAAAATTTTAGATTTTAATTAATTTTTATAATTAAATTTCTTTAGAGTGAATCGTTAGTAGCATGATTAGGTCAATCATAATAGTTGAAAATGTAACACCCCACATCGCACAATACTAATATAATGGAAATGAAACATGAGATGGTTTGGACAAATTAGTTTCAAAAGTGTTTGAATCTTGCGTTAATGGGCTATATGTGCGTCTAGCGCTTAAGGGGGTCAAGTGTATACATGTTTTGTGTCGAATTGAGGATATTATGGCCTTGAAATGAAGTGAGAGAAATAAGGTACTTGTAGGACTTAGTAAGCAAGAAGGTGAGTCAGCTATTTGCTTAGCTTAAATTGCTAACTAAATGGAGAGGAGACCTGGCATCGAAATTATTCAAGTTCGAGCATAAATAAAATTCATGTTAGGGGTGTAACTTTGGGCCATGAATGAGAAATAGATTTTGGTATTGACTTACTTCCAAGCACTCAACCTATTTCTATCCCTCTATATAGAATGGCCCCAGCAGAAATATGTAAATTAAAGGAGCAGTTGAAAGATTTACTAGACAAAGGTTTGATAAGACCTAGTGTGTCCCACTGGGGTGCACCAGTGTTGTTTGTACGTAAAAAGGATGGCACCTTGAGAATGTGTATCAATTATCGACAATTGAATAAGGTGGCAATTAAGAATAAATATCCCCTCCCCAGGATTGATGATTTATTTGATCAGCTACAGGGTGCCAAATGCTTTTGAAAAATTGATTTGAGATCAGGTTATCACCAAGTGAGGGTCAAGGAGAAAGATATACCCAAGATAGCTTTCAGAACACGCTATGGTCATTTTAAATTTCTTGTTATGTCATTTGGACTAACGAATGCACTAGCTGTTTTTATGGATCTGATCAATCGGGTATTCAGGCCATTCTTGGATGTTTTTGTTATAGATTTTATAGATGATATTTTGATATATTCAAGATCAGAAGAGGACCACACAAATCACTTGCGACAGGTATTACAGACTCTTCTTCATCAAAAGTTGTATGTTTAAATTTTCTAAATGTAAATTTTGGCTAAAGACAGTGGCATTCTTGGGTCATATTGTGCCTGATGAGGGAATAAGGGATGATTCACAAATAAAAGAAGTTATGAAAGATTGGCTAAGACCTATAGTACCCACGAAAGTTCGGAGCTTCTTAGGCTTGGCAGGTTATTACAGAAGGTTTGTTGAAGGTTTTTCTTCTATTTCTGTACCTCTAACAAAGCTGACGCAAAAGGCAACCAAGTGTCAATGGAATGATGCATGTGAAAGAAGCATCCAGGAGCTAAAAATAAGCTAACTTCTACACCTGTGCTAGTACTTCTAGAAGGTACTGAAGAGTGTGCAGTGTATTGTGATGCTTCAGGAATTGGCTTAGGGTGTGTATTGACACAAAATGGTATGGTAATTGCTTATGCATCCAAACAGCTATGACCACATGAGAAAAACTATCCAACATCTGACCTTGAGCTAGCAGCAGTTGTGTTTGCTTTGAAGATATGGCGCCACTATTTGTATGGAGTTGATGTTGACATATATTCTGATCATAAAAGTCTATAGTATATCCTTAAGTAGAAAGATCTAAACTTGATATAGTGGAGATGGCTAGAGCTAATAAAGGACTATAACATTGACATACTATACAATCCAAGGAAGGCAAATATGGTAGTTGATGCTCTGAGTAATAGGGCAATCATAAATACTAGTGATCAAGCTATGGTATATCAAGGAATAGCCAAGGATCTACATCATCTAGACAATTTAGGGGTTTGCCTTCTTGAAACTGCAAAGGAAGGGGTTATTGTGCATAATGCTGCGGATCTTCATTGGTAGTAGATGTAAAAGAAAAATAGTTTGAGGATCCTATTCTACGACAACTGAAGGATAAGCTGAGTTAGGGTATGATAAAAGCTTTGACCTTTCACAAAATAGAGTACTACACTATCTGAATAGATTATGTGTGCATGATATTAATGGGTTAAGAAAGAGAATAATGGAAGAAGCCCATCATTCCCGATATTCCATCTACCCAGGATCAACTAAGATGTACCATGACCTGAGAGGAATGTTCGGGTGGGGAGGAATGAAAAAAGACCTTGCAAAATTTGTAGCTCAATATCCAAATGTCAACGAGTAAAAGTAGAACACCAAAAGCCAAGAGGTTACATGAAATGTATAGAACTTCCAACATGGAAGTGGGATATGATTAGTATGGATTTTGTTATAGGATTGCCTCGCTCATCTCAGAAGTTTGACTCCATATGGGTAATAGTTGATAGACTCACAAAGTCAGCACACTTCTTACTAGTCAGGAGTGATTATAAAGCCGAAGAATATGAAGCCATACCTAAAAGAGATAGTCAGGTTACATGGAGTCCCAATCTCCATTATATCTGATTGCAGAGCCCAATTCACTATCATGTTTTGGAAGTCCTTCCAAAAGAGTTTAGGAACACAAGTGACTTTGAGTACAGCTTTCCACCCTCGAACATATGGTCGAGCAGAAAGCGCCATTCAGACACTTAAAGATATGTTACGAGCTTGTGCATTGGACTTTTAAGGAGTTGGGTGGACTATTTGCCACTTATTGAATTTGCCTATAACAAAGGCCAGGAGGTTACATGCATTGTATAGAACTTCCAACATGGAAGTGGGTTATGATTAATATGGATCTTGTTACAAGTTTGCCTCACTCATCTTAAAAGTTAGACTCTATATGGGTAGTAGTTGATAGACTCACAAAGTTAGCACACTTCTTACCAGTCAGAAGTGATTACACAATCGAAGAATATGCCAAGCTATACCTAAAAGAGATAGTCAAGCTACACAGAGTCCCAATCTCCATTATATCTGATCGAGGAGCCCAATTCACTGTAAAGTTTTGGAAGTCCTTCTAAAGGAGTTTAAGAACACAAGTGACTTTCAGTACAGCTTTCCACCCTCGAACATATGGTCGAGCAGAAAGCGCTATTCAAATACTTAAAGATATGTTACGAGCTTGTGCATTGGACTTTTAAGGTAGTTAGGTGGACTATTTGCCACTTATTGAGTTTGCCTATAACAATAGTTACCACGCGAGTATCAAAATGGCACCTTATGAAG
>JAOTQJ010163744.1:0-27157 GCA_025642045.1 Solanum sejunctum | reverse complement strand
AAGTGTCAAGGTTGATCTTGTATAAGAGATAAACATATATATATATAGGCACACATATTACACTTGTGCCAATAAGAGAATAACACACCTTGACCCCACATCCACTTTTATTCTTAAGGACCAAACTTAGGTAAAATGTTGCATTCGGTCCCAAACTTTAGTAAATCGAACCAATTAAGGACATTCGGGATTTAAATTACGTTGCGGGTCCTAATAATAACTTTGATAATTTAACACATGAATGATTTTGAGACATGAATAGATATGCATACAGAGGATTTACGAAAATATTTTCAGTATAAATTCATTGATAAAATCATATAAAACATATATTCATGGTCAATTCATGCATGTGGAGGAATTAAATTGAAAGAGAATAATGTGTTTTTCAGAAAATCCTTATATATTATAGAAATCATAAATATGAAAGCTAGGTTTTCTTTGGGACTCAATGGGTGGAGGGATACCCAGTGATCAAATCCCACATGCATAGACTAACAAATCATGACTTGAACTTTTTGAATAGAGGCTGGAAGCTTGGAACCCTGATTCTTTTTTGATAGGAAACTTTAGAGAGAAAAGACTAATTTCTTGGGGTTGTATGTGAAAAGATGGAATTTAGAGCATTAGAATTCTTTAATCATGTATAAAATATTCCAAATTAAAGTAATATAAGGATTAAAAGAATGAAAAAAAGACCAAAATAACCTTGATTAAAACCTCCTGAAAGGCATCCACAAAGAGCATCTATGGACTCTATAATCCATAAATGCAGTTTGCTTCACACACATGAATAAGACTCTACATAATGTGGCTTTAAGATGCCCTAAGAAACATGAAACAAATGTTGTAATATCAAGTTTGTCACAACCCAAGACTACCCCCTAGCTGCGACATGATGCTAAGAGCCACAAGTGACTCCAAGCTAACCTCAATTTCTAGCATGGCACTAAGTTTTATGTGAAATAGAAATACAAAATAACTAAATGTAGAACTAAACTTACATACTATAAATATCAATAGATGAATATTTGAGTACTCATAAGCTAAATCTAAACTGACTATATGAAAAGCCTCTACTAAGAATGAGTTGCTAGGAATTACCCTAGCTAACTCCAACTTTCTGGAACTAAAAATAAATGACTAAAAAGAAACATAATGCACTAATCTTAGAAAGATAAAGACTAACCAAATAACACAGTTGTTAACTGAAAGTTCTCTAACCACAAGTGATATATTAAAGACCTAAATCTATATCATACAACAATCTAAGCAGAAAATATATGATTAGTACTTAGAATTTACTAAGTATATAGAATATGCAAAGTAAATGTTAAAACTGGACATATTGGAATGTAAACATAATTTGATAGAATGATCAAGTAAATATATGAAACTGATATATGATAAGATAACTAAGTACTTGTTCATATAATCGTTGAAAAGACTGACTATGGGAGGTACTAGAACTAACATATAATTGTGTGAGCTACTAACATAGATTTTCATGTATAATCTCTATCAAAAAACTCCAACTTACTTTGCCATGATACAAAGGTCGATCTAAGTTATTATGGATCCACTAAGCTAATATCCATAAGGATTAAGAATCCAGCTTCAACTTATGGGAAGCCCCTTAAATACTATGGTGGTATAGAGTTAATAGACGAAGATATTGTTGATAAAGGTTCACAAATGTTGGTTAAAATTTTTCATCCCTAAATCCACTTAGCTCTAAGTATAACTCCATCATGACCCGGACCTAGGGTCTAGGAGTGACATAGTGGATAGTAACCCAAGAGTCCCCAAATAAGCCTCAAAGTACCAAAAATTTAAATCATCAGTTCGGAAGCATATTAAAAAGTAAACACATAGTTCAAAGGGTTGGAAGGTAGGACTCGCGCTATGGGGGCAATTCGGGATATAGGATTTTTGACATCACATTATGAAATCAAACCATAAATCTTATATCAAAATCACATAACAATAGCCAAAAGGTAGCCAAGCCATAACATAGACTTCATCCATAACACATAGCATATAACGTAAAGAAGTTTACAAGGTGTCCAACAATGCCTCTATATGAGATAGGTCGGGGCCCAAGACATACCCCGACCTCACCCTCAAAGTAAATAAAGATATAAAAAGGCAACATAGGTAAAAGGATAGTAGATTATCCATGGAATATAAGATTCTCCACGACTAGAAAAACTTAAGATCCGAGCTAAATGTCATACGGTGGATAGATAGGATCCTCGGTCCCTACATGGTGAAATCACATAGGCAAAAGTGTCCGTTAGTACATTTGAATGTACTAAGTATATGAGATGCAATCCATGCATGTAACTTACCAACCTACACTTCAATTTTAGATGACAGAGGCACATAATATAGAAAATATCATATATCAATGGAATAGTATACGATATGCAATAAAACCAATGATGCATGAAACTCAATGTTCATATATAGTGGTGATGTGACCTCAACCGACCAAAGTAAGACTAAGCGAGCAACCTTTCTTATGGGTACCCCCATTTCATATAGGATTTCCACATAATCATATCATATTACACTTCACCTTATAGGCACTCCCATTTTGTATAAAGCAACCTTCCTTGCGAGCACTCCCATTTCAGAAGGAACCTATGCTAGGCGCATAATTTGAAGAAAAAGAGGGGACCCTCAATGCATCGGTGATAAGTTGTCATCCCAAAAAAATACATATATAAATATATATACATGCTTTTCAAAAGTGACAAGAAACCTTTCCAAAACCATTCTAATGCACTCTTAGGCTTAAAAGCCAAATACCATTCATAATAGTTTATACTTAGGCTTAAATGCCAAAATCATAATTTATAGTCATAATACTCATGCATAGGAATAGCCCATTTACATATATGGAGTGGTGGAAGCATCTAAAATACTCAAATACCATAACCATAGACATGTATGTGATCACATTCTTGTCATAATCAATAATCTTATTAAAATTATATCATAACACATAATAAGGTTTAACCCACTTCATAATTTCCAAAATAATCCAATGTCATCAATGCAAATGCCATGAATGATGTAAGGAATGCATGTGTAATTTAGATTCATTCTACAATTATTAACATAATATGAGATTCAAGTGAAAATATAATTAAATCCACATTTAAGATCATAATATAAATCACCCATGCATAACCAAACCTTAAAAAGAGTCATGGATATTCATAATTTCATAGATTCAATGTAATTCATTATATTATAGTTTAAATAAACTTAAAATCATCAAATAAGTACAACTCATACATTAATTGAATTTAATAAGCAAGACAATTGAAAAGCCAACTTTAGAGTAAGTAAAATTTATGAAAAGTGCTAGAAAAATTTTGGATCTCTTTGGTTGAATGGAACCAAAGATCAAACTCACATACCTAGAATCAATGTTGAAATCCCCAGAGAAATTTGAAGAAGGATTGAATTAGACTTGAACCCCAAGCTTAAATTTCCACAAGTGTTCTTGAGAGGAGTGTGAGAGTGTTTTTCAAATGTGAGGGGTGATTTTGAATATTAGGAATAGGGTATAGGTTATTAACAAACATTAAGATAACATTGGAAGTCCCAAAAAGTCATTAGAATAAATTAAAAGTTATGAAAATGCCATTAATGAAACAGAGAAAAATATTGTCCGTAATCACACCATGGGAGGATGTACGGGTCATGTGGCTCACCACGGCCCATGTCCTTGACCGTACCCCTTCACTTAGCCAAATATTTGGAAGTTGGAACCTTGGATCAACACTTAGAAAAACATTAGGCAAAGTTCACTTGTATGGAGGGCACTATGGGTCATGTGGAGTCACACGCTCTGTGTGACTGCTCGTACTCCATTACCTAGAGAAATTTTTGATTGAAATAGGGCCCCATGGCTGGCCTTATGGCCAGTAAGCCTTACCACAGTCCTTGGAAAGGGCTCTGGTACCAACCTTAGTCCCAAAAATTATTGGTTCAAGATCAAGGCCATGCACATGAGCCGTACAAGCATCTGTATGAAGGTACCAAGTTACAAGATGGATTCTACACTTAAAATACAATTTTAGGAAGAAATTTGGTAATACCCTGTCCCCATGACTCATGAGATGCAACACGCCCGTATGGGTGCTTGTGTGGCTTGCCTTGGATGAAAGGAGGCAACATAGGATAGGAGGACCTTACAAAAACGGGCATAACTTCTTCATCTAAACTCTAAATGAGGTGAAACCAGATACATTAGAAAGCTAACTCAAAATGCTTCAATTTGATAGGTCAAGGGCCACCACATTTGTTGCGTGATAAGAGATATTACCATTTAAAGTTGACTCTTCTATCAGTTCTTGTGAGAAGCTTAGCCAATAGAATTCCTTTAACCTTGGCTTGATGTAGGGAATCCATGATGACACAAAAACAACATAAATAAGCTTGAAATGAAGGCTTTGAAAGTGAACTTAGCTTGAGTTGGAAGGTTCCATTCTGATCTCAGAAATTATGTGTATTACACCAGGTCATTACATTATTTCCCCTTGGGAACATTCTTCCTTGAATGTGCAAGAAGAAGGCTTGAATTAGAACATGAAACTTCCAAACACTAGA
This sequence comes from Solanum sejunctum, assembly GCA_025642045.1. NCBI lineage: Eukaryota > Viridiplantae > Streptophyta > Magnoliopsida > Solanales > Solanaceae > Solanum > Solanum sejunctum. Next base: position 22,531 of record JAOTQJ010163744.1, on the reverse strand, counting down.
TACAATGCATAGTTCATCATTTGAAAACCATAAGGTACTTAAAATTTATGCCAAAACATAATAAGATCATTCAAACCATCATAAAAAATCATTTTAATGCACATGTAAGCATGTCATGCCATGAGACTCAAGAATTGAAAGGATTAGGACCAATTAGAAAAGTAAGGAGCCACTACCTTAGGCTTGAGTAGATTAGAAAAGATGGGGATATCATTTCATATGTCCAACTCCATCTCCCATGCACCACTCTCCTCATGTTGGTTCCTCCGAAGCACCTTTTCCGAAGCTATATCCTTGTAATAAAGTCATTGCACTTGTCTATCTAAACTCTCCACCCAGACCACCTCATAAGACAAGTTCTCCTCTACCTCAATACCCTCCAAAGGCACAATAGTGCTAGGATCTCCTACAATCTTTCTCAACATAGACACATAGAAGGCCAGGTGGATAGAACTCAAATCCGATGGTAATTCTACCCTATAAGCAACATTCTCAATCCATTCAATAACCTCAAAAAGGCCTACATACCGGGGGCTTAGCTTCCTTTTTTTGCCAAAATGCATCACTTCCTTCATAGGTGAGACTTTCACTAACACCCAATCTCTAATATGGGATTCCATGTCCATCTTTCTAACATCTGAATAGGACTTTTGGTGGCTGTAGGCCATCTTCAACCTCTCCCTAATAAAGTTCACTTTCTCCATAGCCTTTATCGCCATGTTTTTGCCAATCAAAGCTTCTTTCCATAACTTAAGCCACCCTACTAGGGACCTATATCTCCTTCCATATAAAGCCTCAAATGGTGCCATACCAATGCTAGCATGGTGGCTATTACTATAAGCAAACTCAATGAGTGTGAGATGGTCATCCCAATTACCCTTGGACTCTAACACACAAGCCCTTAACGTACCTTCCAAGGTTTCAATTGTCCTCTCGGCTTGCCCATTGGTTTGTGGATGAAAAGCGGTGCTCAACTTGACTTTAGTACCAAGTCCCTTTTGAAACGACCTCAAAAAGTGAGAAGTGAATTGGATACCCCGATCCAATATGATAGACCTAGGCACACGATGCAACCTTACCAATTCTCGAATGTACAACTTTGCATAACCTTTGGCACCAAAAATAGTCTTAACTGGTAGAAAATGTGCCAACTTGGTCATCCGGTCCATAATAACCTAAATGTAGTCAAATTGTCTTTAGGTCCGAGGCAAACCCACCACAAAATCCATATTCATATCCCCTCACTTCCAAGTAGGACTCAATGTCTTGAGCAAACCCACCGGGCCTTTAGTGTTCAACTTTTACTTGTTGACAATATTCAAATACAACTTGGCTATGTCCTTCTTCATACCATGCCACCAATACATCTCCTTCAAATCCTGATACATCTTAGTAGATCCCGGCTGAATAGAATAACAAGAATTATGGGCTTTACTCATGATCACCATCCTAAGATCATCCACATCTAGAATATATAACCGATATTGATACCAAAGTACACTATCTTGCCCTTTGGAGAAAACCGCAATGTTCTTTTCGGCAACCAATTTCTTCAATTCAACCAAGAATGGAGCTAGATCTTACTTAGCTTTCACATCAACAACTACTGAGGATTCGACCCCATTTTGAACATGTATACCACCATCATTGGAGTTAGCTAACCTCATACCTAACCTAGCCAAATGGTGCACATCCCTTGCTAACTCCTTGTTCCCCTCATCAACATGAGTCACACTTCCCATGGAAAGCCTACTAAGAGCATCGACTACCATATTCGCTTTGCCGAGATGATATTAAAGTTTCATGTGGTAGTCCTTTAGGAGTTCCAACCATCTCCTTCGCAGTCAAGTTAAGATCCCTTTGAGTTAACACATATTGCAAGCTCTTGTGATTGTTGAAAACATCAACATGCAACATGCGCCCCGTACAAATAGTGTCTCCAAATTTTCAAAGCAAATACCACCACGACTAACTCAAGGTCATGAGTCAAGTAATTACGGTTATGCACTTTTAGTTGCTTTAATGCATAAGCTATCACCTTACCATGTTGCATAAGTACATAGCCCAACCCAATTCGAGAAGCATCACAATATACCAAAAATTCATCCAAACCATTTAGTAGAGTCAAAATCGGAGATGATGTAAGTCAATCCTTCAAAGTTTGAAAACTTCTTTTGCACTCATCTGACCATACAAACTTAACCTTCTTTTGAGTCAACTTAGTCAATGGAGATGCAATAGATGAGAACACTTCAACGAACCTCCTACAATAACTGGCCACCCCAAGAAATCTTTGAATGTCTAAGAGTCAATGGTGTAGGCCAATTCTTCACCACCTCAGTATTCTTCGAATCCACCTTTTTACCATCACCGAACACTACATGCCAAAGAAAAGCCACTTTACCAAACCAAAACTCGCATTTTCTATACTTAGCATACAACTTCTTCTCCCTCAATTTTTGTAAGACCCACCTCAAATGATCCATATGCTCCTGCTCACTTCGCGAATAAATGAGAATATCATCAATGAAGACAACCATAAAGCTCTCAACGAATGGCTTGAATACCTGATTCATAAGATCCATAAATTTGGTTAGAGCATTAGTTAGGCCAGACAACATCACCACAAACTCAAAATGCCCATACCTGCTCTGAAATGCTGTTTAGGAAGATCACACTCTCTAACCTTCAACTGATGATTCCCAAAACGGAGACCAATCTCTGAAAAATGAGTAGCCCCTTAAAGTTGGCCAAACAAGTCATCGACTCTAGGCAGCAGATACTTACTTTTAATGGTTACTCTATTTGATTCCTATAATCAATATAACTTCAAAGATATCCATCTTTCTTCCTTATAAATAATATCGGAGCACCGCATGGAGATATAGTTGGCCTGATAAAACCTTTCTCCAATAAATCCTTCAATTGCTCTTTCAACTGAGCTGGTGCCATATGATAGAAAGGAACAGAGACAGGTTGAGCATTCAAAAGAAGATATATGCCAAAGTATATCTCCCTTTCAGGAGGAATATCAGGCAAGTCTTCAGGGAACACATCGGGAAACCTATTCACTACTGAAACCAACTCAAGAGTAGGTAATTTGGACCCCACATCTTTGATCCTCACGGGGAGGTTAGAACTTGACCTTTCAGGTCCTATAATCTATAGTGGCATATAATGCATGCACTATATTTCAAGTTCCATAAGATCACATGGGAAAACCTTATGCAACACAGAAATAGGACAACTATGATAGATCCTATGTGCAACAACAGATTCACCCATGAGAGTATAAATTGAGAAAGGATCCCTCAAACTTTTTAGACTCAAATGAATCTTAACACCCAGTAGAGGAGTCATAAAAGACAAATTTGCACCTATTGACGGGCATGGAGAGCATAAAACATGTTCTTCCTTGGGGCAGTACTTTGAGAAGCTCTTGGTTGGCCTGGAGCACCCCGAGCTAGTTGACCCATACCTTTCTGATCAACTTTAGGACAATCTGAAACCCTATGGTCCTTGTTACCTCACCCAAAGCAGACACCTAAAACCCTCCAACAATCTTCTATGTGGTACTTCCCATACTTGTCACACAAGGGATATTGTGGTCTACCATCAATCAGTGCCTTAAGAGGAGGCACCTTAGCATTATCCATCTAAGCATTGGAACCCTAGCCCTATTGGAAGTGACCAAAACTCCCACCTCTAGAACCAAAGAACCCACCATCAAACCAAGCTCTTATAGCATCATGAACTTTCCTCTCCTTGAGTTTCTCCCTTTAATTTGTTTGGTATACACCACGAGTCTAGATATATCTGAAAGAGTATCACTATATGACACTCTTTCACCAGCAAGTCAGTGATACTAGAAATGAAGTTGTGCATTCTTGCATAAGGGTCAGCCAAAAGTGTTGGAGAATATTTGGAATGCTTGGTGAACCTAAGGGCATAGTCACTCACACTCATATTCCCTTGTTTGAGGTTGATAAATTTGGTCATCTTGGCTTCCCTAAGCTCAATTGGGAAAAAACCATTAGAAAAGCAAGCTTGAACTCCTCCCAATTGACAGCATTACCACAAACTCTCTCCATAGACCACTGAGTATACCACACTTGGGCTACATTCTTCAAATGGTAGGCTGCTAGTTCAGCTTTCTCCTCGGAAGTGACACCCATGACATTCAACAACTTTGTGAGCTCATCAATGAACTCCTGAGCATCCTCATCAGTCCTACACCTAAAGAACTCTAGAGGGTTCATTCAGGTGAAATCTCTCACTCTAGAAGCCAGAGTAGGGTCCTGAAGAAGATTGGCCTACCTATTCTAAGTAGTCTCACTTGGGAAAGCATCACAAAGGACATCTAGAACTCACTATTAGGGATAGGCTCATCCATAGGCCCTTGTGTTGCTTGACCCTCATTAGCCGAAGCCGGTCTTAGTAGGTGAGGTCTTTAAAGAGGCATCTTTTGAAATGGAGTAATGATACCATCAACATTAAGAAACTAAACATACTACTCATAGCACGACATAAGATATGAAGAAGTGAGACAATTCCTAAAAGGTCATCATAGACTCCCACTCATAGGTATGGTGTACTTGACACCCATGAATAGGATTCTATTTAATGCGACATGTTAGACTCTAAGGATCATTTACAAACCTAGGGCTTTGATACCATCTCTGTCACTACAGGGGCCTAAGGACAAGGAGTGACACAACGAATGGGAACCTTAGAGTCCCCAAACAATGCTCAAAATACCAAAAATTCACATCATCAGTTCAGAAGCATACTCAAAAGTAAACACATAGTTTTAAAGACTGGGAAAGTAGGACTCACGCTATGGGGTAATTCAGGACTTAGATCTTTCATATCATGTCATAAAATCAAACCATAAATCTCATATCCAAATCACATAACAATAGCCAAAATGTAGCAACCCATAACATAGACTTCATCCATAACACAAAACATATAATGTAAAGAAGTTTACAAGGTGTCCAAAAATACCTCTATATTAGATAGGTCGGGGGCCAATACATACCCTGGGCTCACCCTCAAAGTACATAAAGAGATAAAAAGGCAACATAGGTAGAAGGATGGTAGATCAACCTTTGAAGATAAAACTCACCACGACTAGCAAAGCTTGAGATCTGAGCTAAACGTCATATGGTGGATAGATAGGATCCTCAGTTCCTACATGGTGATATTATGTAGGTAAAAATATGCGTTAGTACATTTAAATATACTAAGTATGGGGATGCAATGCATGTAACTAACCAACTGCACTTTAATGTTAGATGACAAGGGCACATAATATAAAAAAGGTCATATATCAACGGAATAGTATATGATATGCCATAAAACCAATAATGCATGAAATTCATTATTCATATATGGTGGGAATGTGACCTTAATCGGAAAAAGTAAGACTAAGCGAGCTATTACTTGGAATCCTAACCAAATCCCCTTATCGATAAAGAGGCGGTCTACTTGCCAAAGGTAAACCATACTTCACCTTATGGACACTCCAATTTTGTATGAAGCAACCTTTCTTATGGGCACTCCCATTTCGAATAGGATTTCCACATAAATATATCATATTATGCTTCACCTTATGGGCACTTTCATTTCGGAAGGAACCTATGCTAGGCATATAGTTCGAGGAAAAAGAGGGGATCCTCAATCCATCGGTGCTAAGTCATCATCCCACAAGAATACATATATGAATATAGTATACATGCTTTCAAAAGTGACAATAAGCCTTTCCGAAACTATTTCAATGCATTCTTAGGCTTAAAAGCCAAACACCATCCATAATAGTTCATACTTAGGATCAAATTTGAAAATCAATTTTCATAGTCATAATATTCATGTATAGGAATAACCATTTACACATACGGAATGGTGCAAGCACTCAAAATACTCAAAGAGCCATAATCATAGACACATATGTGATCACATTCTTGTTATAACCAATATCTTATCAAAATCTTGTCATAATACGTAATTGGGCTTACATCACTTCATAATTTCCAAAATAATCCGATGTCATCAATGCAAATGCCATGAATGATGTGAAGAAGGCATGATAATTAAGATTCAATCTAAAATCATCAATATAATATGATATTCAAGTGAAAACATAACTAAATCCATATTTATGATTATAATATAAATCACCCATGCATAAACAAGCCTTAAAAGGGGACATGAATATTCAAAATCTCATAGATTCAACGTAATTCATGATATCATAGTTTAAGTCAACTTAAAATCATTAAATAAGTACAACCCATACTTTAATTGAATTTAATAAGGAAGACAATTTAAAAGCCAACTTTAGAGTAAGTAAAATTCATGAAAAGTGCTAGAAATTTTTTGAGTCTTTTTGGTTGAAAGGAATCAAAGATCAAACCCACATACCTAGACCCAATGTAGAAACCCAAAGAGAAATTTGAAGAAGGATTGAATTAGTCTTGAACCCCAAGCTTGAATTTCCACAAGTGTTCTTGAGAGCAGTGTGAGAGTGTTTTTTAAATGTGAGGAGTAATTTTTAATATTATGAATAGGGTTTAGGTTATTAGGAAACCTTAAGATCGCATAGGAAGTACCAAAAAGTTATTAGAATAAATTAAATTTATGAAAATGCCATTAATGAAATGGGGAAAAAATTGTCCATAGTGACACCATAGTAGGGTGTACGGGTCGTGTGGCTCACCATATCCCGTGCCCTTGACTGTATACCTTCACTTAGCCAAAAGTTTGGATGTTGGAACATTGGCTCAATATTTAGAAAAAAATTACGCAAAGTTCATCTATACGGAGGACACCACGGGCGATGTGGAGTCACACAGTCCATGTGACTGCCCCGTACTCCATCACTTGGAGAAATTTTGATGGAATAAGAGCCCCACGGCTGGCCTCACAGCTAGTGAACCTTACCATGGTCCATGGGAAGGGCCGTTGTACCAATCTTAGTCACAAAAATTGTTGGTTCAAGTTCAAGGCCATGCACACGAGTCGTACAATTGTCCGTATGAACGTACCAAGTGACAAGATGTGATTCCACACTTAAAATACAATTTTGGAAGAAATTTAGTGACAAACCACCCTTACAGCTAGTAATATACCACACGACCCATATGGGTGCCCTTGTGGCTTGCCTTAGAAGAAAGGAGGCAACACTGCACAGGAGGGCCTTATGAAAATGGGAATAACTTCTTTATCTAAACTCCAAATTAGGTAAAATTGGATGTGTTGGAAATCTAACTCGAAGATCTTAAAGTTGATAGGTCATGGGCAACTCAGTATATTGTGTGATAAATGATATAACCATTTAAAGTTGACCCTTCTATCAGTTCTTGTGAGAAGCTTCGCCAATGGAATTGCTTTGATCTTGGCTTGATGTAGGGAACCTGTGATGACCCTAAAACAATAAAAATAAGCTTAAATTGAAGGATTAAAAGTGAACTTGGCTTGAGTTTGAAGGTTCTATTATAATCTCACAAACTGCGGGGTATACCGGGTCATTATGAACTCTTAATAGAAAGACATGTAATTAGTGTATACAATAATTATTTTTATAATATTGGATAGCTCATAAATAATGAAAGCTGATTATCAAAACTTTATCTGAAAGCATTCTAAATCATAAAGTTAATAATTTGACACATGAATAATTTTGAGACATGAAAATGACCCCAAAAAGTGCCCGAAAATGTGCCTCAGAAGTGCCCAAAATTGTAATTTCTATATATCTTAAAATTCATGCATGATATCAAAAATCCAACTTCATATTCTTGTTCAGGTCATCAAGTTGAGTGGAAAATGGGTTTAAGCCCAATTTTAGAGCGAATGATTCACAATTTCGAATTTCAAAGTGACTCAAAAAATAGTGTGCTTGTGCGCCCCTAGCGTGACGTGGCTAGGGTGCGCCAGTGCCTTATTTTATGCCCAATTATTTTATTCTGGTCCAAGGCCTTTGGGTCTTGGTCCTAAGCCTTCCCACATGTGAACATGCCTATACTTAGCCTTAATTCCCTTTCATATCATCCTAGATGTTCTCCAATACTCATTCAAACACTTAGCCAAATATTTCACTCCTAAATTCAAGTCTCAAAACTCATTCGAATTTTAAGGTGCTCATTCAATCTTCAAGTATCCATCTGCAATCAACATCAAGTTCATCTCCACAGCTAAGGTATGCGGGTTTCTGTCATGGGTTCCTTTCACCCATGATGCCCAAGCTTTATTTTACTCAAATTTTCATGATTTAAAATTGATTTACTCATGGATCTTACTTATTATGAAATTCACTGAACACTATGTTGGGGTTAATGAAATTGTGACTGTTTTACTACGTTTTGGGCTATGAATCTAAGATTTATTGTGAGATTTGATTGAAGAATTTTGATATATATTGCTTGAGGGTATTACCAAGTATCTATTTATGATTTACATAGGATTTTATATCATGATAATATTCTTGAATTGCATGGTTTTACTCTAGCACTACACACTCACCAAGTGTTTGATAAAATATTCGATTATGGTTTCTTTATGAATTGAAGGTCCAATGCATGTCTTATGAGTTGAATGACTTTATGATGATGAAAGAAAGATTTATATATTATGATGAGAGAAACATATGTACATGATATTATGTCAATAGTGTTGGGGCTGACCAAGCCATATCTGGGAGGTTGTAAGCATCCTTGTTGAGGTGTTTGTACCTCGATCGCCTCTCTCGGGAGGTGGCAGGCCCATGAAACCTTATTAGGGGTTTGTAACCATCAACCTTTTTGGGGGTTTGGTACTCCATCAACCTTGTTGAGGGGGTTTGTACTCCAATAACCTTATTGGGGGGTTTGTACTCCATCAACCTCATAAAGAGGTTTGTACCTTATGTGCATTTCCAAAGAGGTGGTAGGCCTTGGACTACAATAAGAATGGCCATTCCTTACACTTGTATTATGTTCTACATATAAGCATGATTTTACTTCAAGAATTATTCATACATGCTATATTGCTATAAGCTTATTCATTACCTATGTTATGTATTTTGTTTATGGTGCTTATCACTTGTTGTATTGCATCTTACATACTTAGTACATTCAAACATACTAACGCATACACTATTCCTACATGATGTCACCATGTAGGGATCGGAGCCCGCTTGAGCATCCCCATCCACGTGGCTAGTACAATTTCACTCAAGCTTGTTGGTGAGTCCTCCGTTCCAGGGACGTTGCTTATTCTCTCATGTTATACACTAAGATTACTTTTCTTTCATGTAAATATTGACTATGAGGGTGAGCCTGGTTGCTTGTCTTCACCCCCGCTCTTATCTATGTAGTAGAGTTGTTGTTATACATATTATGTGTAATGTTAAAAGCTTTGACTCTTTCTTGACTCTTGTTGTTTATGATATAAAAGATGTCCGTTAGCCTCAGTTATCCCTATTTACAATCTCTTGTTATTATTTTATTACTTTTGCGACCAAAGATGTGTAATGATGTTCTAAGAGACTTGCTTGGGGTCCCTTTGGGTTCATCTTTCGTCGTGTCACGTCTAGTCCTAAGCTTGGTCATGACACGAATAGATTTGCATACTGAGGATTCATGACAATATTTTGAGTATAAATTTATAGATAAAATCATGTAAAACATATATTCATGGATAATTCACGGGGAGGAATTCAGTTACATTGAAAGAGAAATCATGTGTTTTTTCATAAAAACCTTTACTATTATAGAAATCATAAAGTTGAAAGCTAGGTTATTTTTGGAGCTCAATGGGTGGAGGGATAAGTAATGATCAAATTCTATTACATAGACTAACAAACCCTAAATTGAATTCTTTGAATAGAGGCTTTAAGCTCGGAATTCTGATTCTTTGTTGATAGGAAACTTGAGAAAGAATGACTAATTTTCTTGGGTTGTGCATGAGAAGAGGACTTAGATCAGTAGAACCCTTTAATCCCATAAAAATAGCCCAAAATGAAGTAGTATAGGGATTAAAAGAATAGAAAATATTAAAATAGCCTTGATTAAAACCTATAGGATGGCATCCACAAAGAATATTTATGGACTATAATTCCATCTATGGACCATATATTTTTTCCATGAAAATTAGGCTTAGATTCAAAAATACTAAAATTTGATCTATGAGTCACGCTTATGAGTCATATATCATTTCTAATCCATAAATATGACTTCTAAGAATCAGGGAATTTTAGGGTTTCTAAATATTGGTTCACAAGCCTATATATGGCCCATACAAGGTTTTACGAGCTATAAATTTGGCTCGTAAATCTGAAATAAACTTGACAGGTGCTGATGTTAGCTTAGTTCCTAACTACAGTCAATAGGTCTTTTTATTGCTTGTAGATGGTGTTCGCAAAGCACAAATAATTTTATAGACTTGAATTTTTTGATTTTGTAAGGCCTTATATGTGCTTAGAAACATCTGAGCTGTAACCGCTACCAAAATATTCAACATTAATTTAATCCATTATCTTAATATGATAACATTATTCACATATATCATCAGAACTCAACAAGTTTCTCTACGATTTAGAAGAAAACATAATATTATTTAAGATGAGTTTACCTCCCTTCGGCATAATTATAATGGTTCTTCCAAAGCCCCCAATCTAATTAGTACTACCAGTAATCATAGTAACATTTATCTTGACCATACTTAAATGAAAAAAATATTTTTTGTTATTGAACACCATGTATGTGGTACCAAAATCAATCAAACAATGTGTTAATGAATGAATAACTTACTTTGACGAATACCCATATCTAACCCTTCAACTTTTAGATGGTATTGGCTCATACTGACAACGTATTATAAAACAATAAAATTAGAAGAAGAATATAATATAGAGAAGTAAGAATACTTCTTATTTCTCTTGAAGGATAAATTTACAATAAAGAGAGCCATTTATTAATAAGAAAAAAATTGACTTGGTCCCAAAGTTAAGGTTCCTAATTTTTCTTTAAAAGATAGATATTCACTATATTAATAGCAAAATAACGATTTTGTCTAATGTAGGGTCATTTAATAAAGAGTAATACCTTCAATCAACATTTAAATCAATTTTGTTATATTTTAGATTACTAAAATGAACAATAATATTGGGCAAAAGCAGTACTATAAGTTTTCTAAACAACGTAGTCTTGGAAATGGGAAAACCAAATATTTAAGCATAATGCACATTACAAAGAAATTTCAGAATTCAATATATTTGATAAATAATATAATATACATAACTTTCATTAATATTCAATTGAACAACTAATATAATTACAATTTTTCCTAGGTAAATTTTTTATTATGTGCCTTGGGTGATGTACCAGTATTAGACAGTATATTTTATGCTTTTGACTATAAGCAACTGTGACTTATTAAGCTAAGGTTGTGTCAATTAATGATTTTTCTATGCTTGTACAATAAATTGAACAAAAATAGAGTTAAGTGTATGCTAAGTGTAACATCTGCTGGGATGCCTATGATGGCTGGTCGTCTCTACGTACTGGCAACTTCAGATAGATTAGGCCACACATGAACCACCCACTAATGGCCAAAGTGATGGACTGTCACACTTGCTATGGTATTTCAAATTTACTGTCACTAAAGGCCAACTCAATACTAACCACAAATTAAGAGTGCCGAGCCGATAGACTTGGCATCAGATGAGTAGTGGCCATTTAGACTACTTTTTATATATTTTGAAATTTTCCTAGACTATAAATTATATCTTCTAGATTTTTATTTTACTATCAGCATTTTTATCAAAAAATACAATGAAAATATACATTAACTTGGTTTAGAAATTAAAAGTTGGGTTGATTGTAATCAATTTTGTGAGTTGTTTCTTCTTTAATGAATGTAATTTCTTGGTTTGTTTATACATTATGATTGTGTTAAACCCCATAATGTCATGAACGAAAAACTAAAATTGTGATGGCACATACTATAACCTACCAATAGGTAAGCCAACCAATACCCTAGAATGATAAGTAACAGGTATATTCGGCAAAAAGAAACCAAGAACAAATGATACATGAATAGTATAACTAACACAACATAAAAGGTGAAAATGACATAAATATGTACAAATACTACAAGATAAAATACCAAATTAGTAATTTTTTCTTACATCTCTCTCTCCCAGAGCCCATGTATCATATACGCCCCAAAATAAAGAGACTTGGTAATCACATGTATATAGCTACTACAACAAAGTATCAGTCCCAAAAATGGACCAAAATATACTGATTTGTCTCATATATAAAATACTAATCAAAATATAATCAAAAGTAGAGAGGATGATCAAAGATGATGTAAGTTCACCCTTCATTTTTATAAAACTAACATTCGTCACGATATTTGTAAGGCCTTGCAAGTAAGATAGTATGATAATGAAGGACAAAGGTGAATCTGGAAATTTGTAAGGGGCAGTGTATGAATCTTATCTACAGCTTGTGGTTCAAACCACGAGTGATAGGCAAGGCTTGTGGTCGGGACCAGTGAGGTGTAAATTTGGCTTAGTATGAGGTCTACGAACGAGAATCATAGTCCATACAATGTGTTCGTGGAAGGATGGCCTAGGTTGATCAAGTTTTGTGTTTCTGAAGTATGGTGTACGAATGACTGGAATAGTCGTGGACTTGTTTACGAGTGGTCAAAATGGGGTCGTAGTTTTGTCCCTAAGGTTGAATATTTTTCTAAACATTGGGTGATTTTAAGATAGTCTAACCAGTAGACCAATCTATGAGCCATAAAGTGAGCTCATAGATTGAGGTTTAGATACATATTTTAGAGGTTCAAAATCTAACCATGACGAAAGTTATCATCTATAATTCATCATTCAATATATAACTCATAGATGGGTCTCACAGTTTGGGTCTTGATAATTTTAGTGAAAGGCATTTTTGACCTTTTCCCATGCTGTATTTCTAAAACTACGTCATTTTGGCTCCTACATGACTCCTTTTTTTGCCTTATATTGCACACACTCTTCTCATTTCAACTCATTTCCAAAATCTACCTAATTGTAAGACCTCCCAAAAATACTCTTAGGTTCCTCCAAGGTGCCAAGTTAAGGACTCAAGCTAAGGTTTCAAATTTCTCACTTCCATTCCACATTTTCCTCATCAAATCATAAAAAGGCAAGTGGGTTTGATTTGTAGATACCTTCTACCACAAAGCTCATGAATTCTTATCATTTCAATTGGCTCAAAGTTTGTGAATTTTCTGAAAAGATTTTATATATGGATTTTATGATGCATTTATGATTAGATGAAGCATATTAATGCAATGTCATGGTTGTTATGGTTTATGATGACTATTAAGATAAATTTCATGATTTCTCTATGTAGGGTTTTGCTATGATTATGGTGGGATGTTTGAGATGGGTTATAGTTGATCAGTTTCCCTTATGTTTATGCATGTTACTCTTTGACACGCCCAAAGTCTCATTAAGACAGACTGGCACTCGTTGCCAATAAGTCCTGAGAGAACCAACTTATATCTATGTGCTTTATATATATATATATATATATATATATATATTATAAGGGATTTCTACATTCAACACGCCTTTAAGAAAGTAAACAATAATAACAAGTCAAAAGAAAATGCATATGGCTAGGCCGTTGGGGCCACATTGTCTAAAGTAGGAGATATGGCCACACTTTAATTTTTACATAGTTTATAAAGCCTCTAGATAAGGAAAAATATCTGATAAGGGTCGGGATAGGACCTGACTCGACTAACTATACACTACAAAATATAAACTCTAGACACACAGCTCCGAAGCAACCTGGAGCTTGATAATAACAGCTAGATATCTTGTATTCCTATTGGGGAGATCTATTAGCACCTGTACCTGCAGTGTGAAATGCAGGTCCCCCGTAAGGGATGTCAGTACAAGATAATATACTGAATATGTAAGGTAGGAAATACTCTATATGAAGTAACAACTCAATTGAAACTATGCATTGGTGTAGGATAAGAGACCACCTTTAGTGATACTGTGAAATCATGTACTTTATGTTCTTTTTATTATTTTACCTTTCCTATATAATTTGTGCACAATAAGTAATACAAATGACCAGCTGATTAGTGGTAAATCTATATCAGGATCGGCCCTGTCTAGGCTTTTCCTTTCACCTCTTGGGCTACTCCCGTGATAGGATCGACCCTGACTAGGTGACTCTTCCAGCCCTCGGCCATCAACAAGCAATATACTTTATCTTTTAATTACTTTTGAGATGATTCTTTTGTTGGTCATAATATTAGAGCTATAGGACTGTAGATACAACATATGACATGTAAATAATCACAAAAGAAAATACCATAATGAAAGGAGTACGTTACACAAATAATGAAATGCATATGAGGTAGAACAACACATGAACTTTATTTATTAGAACGAACTAGTGTATCTTGGTATCCAAGTATGTATGAAAATTTGAAGGTGACTATGTATGGGAGCATATGAACATGTGAAAGAATTGAGAAATGTTTAATAGTTGTGTCGGAGTTGGTAAGTGCCTTTATGTGCCAAGGAGGGATCTATGTTTCATGCCAAATAACATGAAATCAATTAGCTTTACATAACTCGCTGTACGACCTCGCTATTACCTTTATATAGTGTTCCCTTCATTTGAATATTTATCTACAATATAGTAGGTCATAAAGCTAGCATAAGCAGCCGATATATACATCTTGGCAGCCCAATCTTATAAAAAAATAACATATGGGTAGCAAGCGAATAATTATAAATCCGAGCGTATTCTTTCAACCTTTTTGCCCCTACTCGTATTTTCTAATACAAATTCTCATATAAATATCATGTCCAGCCTATTTTAGTGTCATAACATTCTTACAATATCCCACAAAGCATAACACATAACAATTCTATGCAATATACAAATAAGCGGCATAATGTTACATCCCTTCACTACATTTCGACATCGATAGTTCCAAAACTGTTCCAACTTTAACCAAATAGTCCCCACCAAGTATACACATAAAAATAGTCCTAAAAATGTTAAAAAATAGTCCTCAAAATAGGTGGAGTACGTGAGACCATAGTCCTCAATCAATCAGCCCACAAGTTCCTATTACGAGTGCAATAACGATATCACACAAGAACTCACTTTTGTGGATTGTAAAAATGGTGGATAAGCCTTTATACATCATTATAGAATAAATAATCAATCCAACCAAAAAGAGAAAAGATTTCAAATAAATAAGAAAAATGTACAACAACTTTTGGGACACATGCTGTCCAACAATTTCAGCATAAACATAACCAACACAGTCTCTTGTTTTTCATAAGAAAACCATACTAAACATATAAGTAAACTTATTTACCATTACCTTCAAGGTGTAGGGCTTCTCTAAGAACCCTAAAAGTCTCCTTGTGGCTGCTTTGCTACATTAAGAAAGTGTAGAGAGAAAGCTTGTGAAAGCTGATTGTTTTTCCAAGTTAAGAATGACTTAAAGGTAATTCTTTCTAAGCCATTTTAAAGGAGCCTTTGGCCAAATTTCTTGTGTGGTTGAAGACTCATATTATCAAGGTGGTGAAACCACAGTTTGGCCCTTTCAGTTATGCCGAATTGGGTTTCAAAGTTGATGGGCTTTGGCTGCCCATTTTCCTAATTCCTCTTCACTAGTTTGGGCCCAATTAGTCAAGTGGGTTGTCATGTACTTGGGACATTTTATTATTCATCTTAGGATTTAAGTACTATCCATTTATAATGGTAAAATATGGTCTAAAGTTACGTTCTTAACATGGACTTTAATCATTATCGGACTTGGACAAATTTGACGTCGGGCCTCGTCTCCGTTTAGCTAGAAAATTTAAGCTAAGCAAGTAGGTGACTCACCTGCTAGCTTCCTAATTCCTATAAGAACCTCACTTCTCTCACTTTATTTAGGGTCATGATCTCCTCAATTTTACTTAAAACTTATTTATACTCCTCGACCCTCTTCAGCGTTAGACATACATATCGCTCTCTAATTTGAGATTCAAGCACTTTTAAAAATTGGCGCTAATTTAAAAAGCCATATCATATTTCATTTGCATAGTATTAGTATTGTAAGATATGGGGTGTTACATCCTCCCCCCTTAGGAACATTTGTCCTCGACTGTTAGCACAATTGGATAGCTTAACCAAGTTTAAACCTTTACTTACACAAACTTTTGACAACACACTAAGTATTCAATCAGACGTACCTATTAGTGTCCCAAATCTGCATGTTGGACTTCCTCTTTAGCTTCAAATAAGTAATAGTACTTTGATTTCATTATGTCCTCGACCTCCCATGTTATTTCTTCTGCTTGCTGGTTTCTCTAGAGTACTTTTACTGAAGCTATTTCTTTATTCCTTAGTTTCTTAACTTGACGATATAGAATAACAATAGGTACCTCTTCATATGTGAGTTCTTATGTAACCTATACATCTTCAATAAAGTTATATGGGATGGGTCACCTGTGTATTTTTGAAGTATTGAGTCATGAATAACTGGATGAACCATTGATAGCTCTTGAGGTAGATCTAGTTCATATACAACCTACCCAAACTTCTTAATAATTTTATATGGGCCTATGTAACATGGGCTCAATTTTCCTTTCCTACGAAATTTCATAACCCCTTTCATTAGAGACACCTTTAAAAATACCCAATCTCCTAGTAAGAATTCGAGTCCTCTCCTTCTAGCATCCACATATGATTTGTGATGACTTTAGACTGTTTCTAGCCGCTGCTGTATTACCTTAACTTTTTGCATGGCTTGTTGTACTAGATATGGCCCAAGCAAGAAGGTTTTACCCACTTTAAACTATCCAATTGGTGATCTATATTTCCTTTCATACAAAGCTTCATAAGGTGCCACCTTGATTCTTGAGTGGTAGCTATTATTATAGGCAAATTCAATAAGTGACAAATGGTCCACCCAACTACCTTTAAAGTCCAATGCATAAGCTCACAACATATCTTCAAGTACTTGAATGGTGCGTTCTGCTTGACCGTCTGTTTGAGGGTGGAATATGTACTCAAATTCACTTGTGTCCCTAAACTTCTTTGGAAGGACTTCCAAAATTTTGCAATGAATTAAGCCCTCAATCAGAGATAATGGAGACTGGGACTCCATGTAGCTTGACTATCTCTTTGAGGTATAGCTTGGCATACTTTTCAGCTGTATAATCACTCCTGACTGGAAGCTCTATACACTGCATATGAACTCCTGGCTTTTGGTGTTCTACTTTCACTTGTTGGCAATTTGGACATTCAACTATAAATTTTGCAAGGTCCTTTTTCATGCCTCTCCACCGAAACATTCCCTTTAGGTCATGTTACATCTTAGTTGATCCTAGATAGATGGAATATCGGGAATGATGGGCTTCTTCCATTATCCTCTTTCTTAATCCATTGATATCAGGCACACATAATCTATTTTGACAATAAAATACTCTATTTTGTGTAAGGTCAAACCCCTTTATCGTACCCTAACTTACCTTTTCCTTAAGCTGTCGTAGAATAAGATCCTTGAACTATTTTTCTTTCACCTCCATTACTAATGAAGATGCTGCTGAATTATGTACAATAACCCCTTCCTTTTGAGTTTTAAGAAGGCAAACTCCCAAATTAGCTAGTTGTCATAGATCCTTAGCCATTCCTTGACTTACCATAGCTTGGTCACCAGTATTCATGATTGCCTTATGACTCAGAGCATCGGCTACCACATTTGCCTTCCCCTGATGGTATAGTATATTAATGTCATAATACTTTATTAGCTCTAGCCACCTCCGCTATCTTAAGTTTAGGTCTTTCTGCTTAAGATGTATTGCATTCTCTTATGATCAGTATATATGTCAACATGAACCCCATACAAATAGTGGCGCTATATTTTCAAAGCAAACACAACCGCTGCTAGCTCAAGATCATGTATTGGATAGTTTTTCTCATGTGGTCATAGCTGTCTAGATGCATAAGTAATTACCCTTCATGTTGTGTGAGTACACACCACAAGCTAACTCCTAAAGCATCACAATACACTGCATATCCCTCAGTGCCTTCCAGAAGTACTAGCACAGGTGCAAAAGTTAGCTTATGTTTCAGCTTCTGGAAGCTCCTTTCACATGTATCATTCTATTGGAACTTGGTTGCCTTATGTGTCAACTTTGTTAGAGGTGCAAAAATAGAAGAAAAACCTTCAATGAACCTTCTGTAATAACCTGCCAACCGTAGGAAGCTCTGAACTTCCATGGGTGTCGTTGGTCTTGGACAATCTTTCACAATCTCTATCTTTTATGAATCAACCCTTATTCTATCACCAGACATAATATGACCCAAGAATGCCACTGAGTTTAGCCAAAATTCACATTTAGAAAATTTGGCATACAATTGTCTATCACGAAGAACCTGTAACACTTATAGTAAGTGATTTGCATGGTCCTCTTCAGATCTTGTATATACCAAAATGCCATCTATAAATACTATCACGAACACATCTAAGAATGGCTTGAGTACCTTATTCATCAGATCCATAAAAACTAGTGGTGCATTCGTTAGCCCAAATGACATAACAAGAAATTCAAAGTAACCATAGCGTGTTCTGAAAGCAGTTTTAGGTATATCTTTCTCCTTCATCCTCACTTGGTGATAACCTGATCCCAAATCAATTTTTGAAAAGCATTTGGCACCTTGTAGCTGATTAAATAAATCATCAATCTTAGGGAGGGGTATTTATTCTTAATTGTCACCCTATTCAATTGTTAATAGTCAATACACATTCTCAAGGTGCCATTCTTTTTGCATACAAATAGCACTAGTGCACTCTAAGGGGACCCACTAGGTCTTATAAAACTCTTCTCCAATAAGTCTTTTAACTACTCTTTTATTTCATGCCATTCTGCCTGGTCCATTCTATATGGAGGGATGGAAATAGATTGAGTACCTGGAAGTAAGTCAATACCAAAATCTACCTCTCGTTCTGGAGGTAAGCCTGGAAGTTCTTCAGGGTACACATCAACAAATTCATTCACTACTGGCCTCCATATCCCTCACTCTAACTAAATGACATATATACCCCTTACATATCATCTTTTTGGCCTTAAAATAAGAGATAAATTTCCTTTTTGGCACCCCAATATTGCCTTCCCATTCAAGAACTGCCTTATTTGGAAAGTGGAAGTACACTCTCTTAGTTCGGCAATCCATGGTGGCATAAGAAACTAAACAATCCATACCTATTATAACATCAAATTACACCATTTCTAGCTCAGTTAGGTCAACCAATGTGTTACGATCACAAACAGTTACTACATAGTCATAATAAACCCTTCTAGCCATAATAGATTCACCGATTGTTATGAACACTTCAAATGGTTTGTTCAATAATTTGGGTGTTCTCTTAAGCTTCCCAACAACTAATGGAGTGACGTATGATAGTGTAGGACCAGGGTCAATTAATGCATATACATTATGTGAAAATATGGACAATGTACTTGTGACCACATTGCCTGAAGCTTCCAAATTTTGCTGACTCCTCAGAGCATAAGCACGATTCTAGGCTCTGCTAGAGCTAGTTGCCCCTCTTACACCTATACCACGACCCATAGGTGTTTGTTGACCCCTACCTATTGGAGAAACTGATGATGATGATGTAATAACTAATCTAGCAGGTTGTGCTATATCACCCATACGTCTCCTCAGGCAATCTCTTATCATATGCCCTAGTGCACCACACCAATAACAAGCATCTGTCCCAAAATGACATATACCTAAATAACTTCTTCCACACTATTTACAAGGATACATAGGGGTCATTTGCGAGCCTACTGAATATCCTGCCCTTCACTTCTTAGACCAAACTGATTTCTCCTAGACCCCTGCAGTTGTGGTGGAGCACTGGCTGCAGAGTAGGAGGATGATGCCCTAGGCGGTCTACTAGAAAATTGAGGCCCAAAATCACCTTGGGATAGGGTAAACTGCCATATAAACCTGGCCCTCTTGAACTGTGCCCTTTCTAAGTCTTGTGTCTTTCTCCTTTGCCTCTAATCCTTCAATTTCTGTGCAAAAGCTTGCATTCTCACTGTATCCATGTCTTTGTTAAGGAAGCAATGGTACAGTCCATGACTAGATACATATCCAATCCATCCATATATTGATGAACTCTATTTGCGATAATAGCAACTACATTAGGAGCATACCTAGCCAGGGAGTTAAATTGAAGGCTATACTCCATCACACTCATATTCCCTTAGTGGAGGTTCAAGAACTAATCTACACGGGCCTCTCGGATCTCTAATGGCAAGTAATGGTCAATAAATACCTCTTTGAACTCCTTCCAGGTAGTTGAAGGTGTATTTATATGCTTAGATTGCTTCCAAGCTTCATACCACAATATATCCACACCTTTCAACCTATATGTCGCTAACTCGATATCTTCTGTACCACTCACATGCATAACATCTAAAGTACATTGAATCTGATAAATAAAGTCTTGGGGATCTTCATTAGGATCTGACCCAGTGAAGGATGGAGGTTCCAAATTAAGGAGGTCACATATCCTTGTGCCAGCTGCCGTATTCGCACCACCTGCACCTATAACTGGACCTTCCTGTCTTAGACCTTGTCCAGCAACTATATGAGTCAATAGTTGGACTATATTTCCTAGATTCGGCATGGTAGCATCGATAGATGGTTCTGGGGGAGTTTCACTACTTCCGAGGTCATCAGGAACTGCAGGAGTTGGAGAGTGATAGAGACCCACCTTATTTCGCTTTATCATCTAACTGGGTATACCAACCACCACTTCTACTTCCTTCCTTTTAACTTTGTTTTTCCTGGTTTCTGGCATACTTGTTGTACAAAACAATTTAGGGGTTAGACATAATGCACCTATTACACTTGGCTCTATGGCATGATCTAAAGAATTAAAAGAAAGTAACAAATCCTAAATGCCATGTACCTCCTGCTTATAAATGTGGTGCATAACAGATCGATAAACAAGACTCTACATAGACACGACTTTGTAGACTCCCTAGGATGACCTGTTCTAATACCACTTCTGTCATGCCCTAAGTCCCATTAGGGTGGACTGACACCCACTGCCAATAAGGCTTGGGAGAACCAACCTATATCTATACGCTTTATATACATATTATAAGGGATTTCTACATTCAACATGCCTTTAAGAAAGTAAACAGTAATAAAAGCCCAAAGGAAATGCATATGGCTAGCCATTCGGGCCACGTTGTCTAAAGTAGGAGACATGACCACACTTTAATTTACATAGTCTACAAAGCCTCTAGTAAGGAAAAGTATTTGATAAGGGTCGAGACAGGCCTTGCCTCGACTAACTATGCACTACAAAAATATAAACTCTAGACACACAAAGCTCTAAAGCAACCTGGAGCTTTGTAACAACAGCTAAATATCCTGTACTCCTACTGGGGAGATCTACTAGCGCCTGTACCTACAACATGAAATGCAGGTCCCCTATAAGGAATGTTAGTACGAGATAATATACTGAATATGTAAGGCAGGAGATACTGTATATAAAGTAACAGCTCAACTGAAACTATGCATAAGTATAGGATAAGAGAAAACCTTTAGTTACACCATGGAATAATGTACTTTATGTTCTTTTTATTATTTTACCTTTACTGTATAATCTGTGCATAGCAAGTAATACAAATGACCACCTGATCAGTGGTAAATATATATTGGGATCGACCCTGGATAGGTTTGTCCTTTCACCCCTTGGGCTAGCCCCCGTGATGTGATCGACAATGGCTAGGTGATTCTTCCGCCTCTCGGGTTACCACCCATCAACAAGCAATATACTTTATCTTCAATTACTTTTGAGATGATTCTTTTGGTGGTTATAATATTAGCACTGTAGGACTGTAGATACAACATATGACATGTAAATAATCACAAAAGACAACACCATAATGAAAGGAGTAGGTTACACAAATAATGAAATGCATAGGAGGTAGAACAACACACAAACTTTATTTATTAGAACGAACTCGTGTATCTTGGTATCCAAGTATGTATGAAAATTTGAAAGTGACTATGTACGGGAGAATATGAACATGTGAAAGAGTTGAAACACGTTTAGTAGTTGTGTCGAAGTTGGTAAGTGCCTTTATGTGCCAAGGAGGGATCTATATTTCATGCCAAATAATACTAAATCAAGTAGCCTTACATACCTCGCTGTACGACCTTGCTATTACCTCGAGATAGCCTTACGTTCCTCTAAATATTTATCTATAATATATTAGGTGATAAAACTAGCATTAGCAGCTGATAGATACATCTTGGCTGCCCAATCGGATAAAAAAATAATATACGGGCAGCAAGCGGATAATTATAAGCCCGAGTGTATTCTTTCAACCTTTCTGCCCCTACTCATATTTTCTAATACACATTATCATATATATATATATATATATATATATATCATGTTCAGCCTGTTTTAGTGTCATAACAGTCTT
>JAOTQJ010163733.1:0-19757 GCA_025642045.1 Solanum sejunctum | reverse complement strand
TTGCTCTAAAATCAGTATTAGATCCATTTCGCACTCAATTTGACTCCTTGATCAAGAATATGAAGTCAGATTATCAACAATGCACTTAAACATCATTTCAAAAATCTTAACGTAAGTGTAAAATCATCATGAACTTGTGAATTTAAACATGAATTTATGCAATGACATGAGGGTTGAAACTTAAAACTTGAAATCACAAAAAGGACATGATTTTTTATCATAAGATCGAATAGGATGAAAGAGGAACAAATATTGCCTTCCATGCCCGCTCCGGCTCCTCGAATTACACTTCCAACTGCGCGATTCTAAAAAAAGGCTTTGACAAACACCACACCCTTATTACTCAATCTTCACTTATATTAACACATCTCTCCATCGGACCTTCTCATAGGTCGAGTTATCCTCCATAACGTCCATAATCCTAAAAAAAAGTCCTATAACACTTGAATCACCAATGCATCTCCTCAATCTAGGAGCATGAAGAACTGGACAAACCATATCCATATCCAAAGGCAATATCCCATTCGTATGCAACCTCACCAATCCTCCTCAACATTTTTAGGGACTCATAAATCGTTAACTCAATTCGCTTTTTATCAAGGCGACTATCCCGCTTCAAACTACCTAACTGGGAACATACAATGTCTACCATGTGGATTCTTAAAAGCTGCCATACTTGGGCTAGAATGATAGCTACTATTAGCCTCATCAAGAACCCTTTTTCATAAGCCATCAACACTAAGAATACACGACCTACCTTAGTGCCTAAGGGCACCATCTCCCCTTTGGGAGAAACTTCCACCTTGCCAATGCTCACGGAAGCCTTCAATTCTAATATGGAGGGATCAAGATCTTGCTTTTCTTTTACCTTATCAACCAAGGATGACTTTGAGCCATCAACAACCACAGTGCCACCATTATCAACCTCTTCCAACCTAATCCTCAAACTATCCAACCGATTGACCTCCCTAGTCACCCTTTTGATACCGCCATCAATATGAACAAGGCTACCCATGAACACCCTACTCAAAGCACCGACCATAACATTAGTCTTACTGGGATGCTAATGCACATTCATATCATAACCCTTAAGAAGTTCTAATAACCTTTCTTCTCTCTAGCTAAGATCTTTCGAATAAACACCCATTGGAGACTCTTACAATCAGTAACACATCAACATGCACCCCACAAACATAATAATGTCAATTTTTTGAAGCAGATACCACAACAACCAATTCAAGGTCATAGATAGAATCATCCTTCTCATGTATCTCAATTGTCTAAAAGCATAGGTTATGACCTTACCATGCTGCATCAAAACATAACCCAGAGCAACTCAAGAAGCATTACAATACACAATAACTCCTTTTACCCCTTTCGATAGTGATAATATAGGGGCGGACACAAGCTTATCTTCTAAGGTGTAGAAACTCTTTTCACACTTATCGGTCCACACACTTTTAGCCTTCTTTTGAGTCAAATAAATCATAGAAGAAGTAGAAGAAAACCTATTTACAAACCTCTAGTAATGGCCTGCTAAGTCCAAGAAACTCCTAAACGTCCTATGAGGTCAATGGAATAGGCCAATTTCTAGTGACAACCATCTTTTTAGGAGTCACCTTAATATCATCCTCCGACACCATATGACCTAGGAAGGTAACCTCCTTTAACCAAAATTCACACTTCTCATACTTTGCATACAACTCGTCTTTCCTCAAGATTTGCAACACTACCCCCAAATCGTTCATAAGCTCCAAATAAATCAAGACTTCATCACTAGAGCCACCACAACCTAACAAGGTAGGGATTAAAGACCCAATTTATAAGACCTGTGGATGTAACTAGTGCATAAGTCAAACAAAAAGACACCACCCCAAATTCAAAATATCAGAAAGGACATTCATCAACTTATTGATCACCGAAAACAACTCAATAGAAATAACTTAGGTTCAACACCCCTAAAACTTATAAGATGGTAGATATAACCCTTAGAGAGATATTGTACCTTATGTCAAGAAATGGACTTACCCATTTGCAACCACTTTACAAGCCCCTACTCAAAAATGGATTTATTAGGGAATTGGAATCTAACTCTCCGAGTACTACAATTAAGGATACACAATATCTATGCAACTAATGCATCCCAAGTATGACATCGAAATCCACCACATCAACATAACAATTCACAAGGAAGGCCCTAACACAATTCGAACACGGGACAATATCTGTGAACTTTCTAGCAATGATATATTCAATAAAAGGGTAGACACTAAAGGTCCACATGACAACACATGACACACTCAAAGCCCATTTGCAATAAGAAAGAATAACCACAGAGATAGTTGCACTCAGGCCTATCAAGGCATACACATTAAAGCCAAAGGAAATTTCAATGTACCGATAGTAACATCGGGCATCTCATCCCCTCCTCGAGCCCTTTGTTCAACCCGACCACCTTGTCCTTGTGGTCGGACACCCTTACCTTCGTTGTGAGCATGAGGACATCCTAAAATTTCATAGCCCATCTCACCACACCCAAAGCATACACCCGTGTTCATCCAACATACAACCAATGTGATTTCTCCCACATTTTGGGCATCCAAAAAGAGTCACTCTATCACTATCCCTTTTACTCTTATTGTGTTTGTGAGGACAATCCATTATCTTATGACCTATCTCCCTACAACCATAACAAGCGTTAGTCTTCTTCAAGTATGATCCGTTATAGCATTTACCATACTTTGGGCACCTAACATAAGGTAACACCCGCTCATACCCATTGGGACTTTAGAACTTTCCTTCAGCACGGGCCCTTTGGGCCTCACTACCCCTCATCTTACCATTTGAAGTCTTAGTAGCACTCACTGGTTGATCGAGGTGAGTCATCAATTTTGTCATCGCTTTGGCCATCACTTGTAGAGCATTGCGAACTTCTGAAATGTAACAGTTAGGGATTAGGAATAAGCCCTAGGGACCTAACTTTATCATACGACATAGATCAGGAAAAAGTGAAACATTTCCTACAATGGTTCATAGCCCACTATTAATAATCATGGGGCACTTCACGACCATGAATAAGACTCTAATCTACGTGGTGTTGTATGCTGAGGACATAAAAACCTAGTGCTCATATACTAAGTTTGTCATGACCCAAGCCTAGGGCCTAGATGTGACACGGTGTATGGGAACCTAAAGGGACCCTAAGTAAGACTCTCACCATATTATTATACATCTTTGATGGAGGAAGCAGTAGAATACAACAAGAAGTAGTAGATTGGGACAACCGGAGCTAAGGGAACACTTTCATATCATAGACATCAGGAATAAAGAGAGTCAAGGCTCATAGCATAGATACATAACATGTTCAACAACACCTCTAATCTTAATACTTAGTGGGGGCCAAGACAAACAACTGGGCTTACCCTCATAACAATGACAATAGGTAATCCAAACATATAAGGCATAATCTAAACATAAGCTTGAGAGAAGATAGATATTGTCCCCAAACTTGAGGACTCACCATGAGCTAACTTGAACAATCTATGTAGCCACGAGGAGAATAAATAGGAGCTTCAATTCCTATATGGTGATATTATATAGGCATAAAGTATGCGTCAGTACATTTGAATGTACTAAGTATGTAGGATGTAATGCAACAAGTGGTAGGCTTCATAGGCAAAATGTATAATTATACGCAATGAATAGCATACTAAAAATATGACATGTATGAATGATGCTTGAAGTAAAACCATGCTTATATAGAATATAATATGAGTATAAGGAGTGACCATTCTTAGTGCAATCCAAGGCTTACCACCTCCTTGGAGAAGCACATGAGGTACAAACCCCTTCATGATGTTGATAGAGTATAAATCCCCCAATAAAGTTGATAGGTACAAACCACCAACATGGTTGATGGGTATAAACCCCCAACGTAGTTGATGGGTACAAACAACTAAACATGGTTGCATGGTCTAGACACCTCCTGAGAAAGCCAATCGAGGTACAAACTCCTCAACAAGGTTACCCAGGCTATAACCTCCTGAGTGAGGCTTGGTCATCCCTAACACTATAGAGATAATATACATACGTTCCTTCCATCATTATCTTAAGTATAAATTCCTTTCCTTCTTATCATAAATATACATTCATTTCATCATCATCATATACATATATTTCTTTCATAATCATAAAGTCATTCAACTTATAAGACATGCCTTGGATCGTCAATTCCATAAGAAATCATAATCAAATATTTTATCAAGCACTTGGCCATGTGTAGTGCTAGTATAAAACCATAAAATTCAAGAGTGAAATCAGGCAAGAAAACTAAAAGTAAAACTGCCCACCAATACTTAGTAATACCATCTTGCAAAACATATTAAAAACCCTCAACAAATGTCAAGAAAGATCAAAGTTTTGCATCTTGAAACACGCATAATCATAATAGGTAAATCATCTCATGGTATAGATTTAAAAATGAGTAATCATGTATTTTCAACTAAACTTTCATAAAATCCCAACATAGTATATGATCGTAATCTCTAATTTATAATACCCATAAGCAACATAACTTGGAAACGTGTAATTTTCATAGAAATGGAACATTGGGCTTGATAGGTGAAAGGTACCCATATATGAATCCCACATACCTTAGACCTTTAATTTCATGAAATTGAGTTGTGAAAGACTTGAAGTTTGGAAGTGGGTTTTGGAAACCAAAGCTTGCTCTTGAGTTTCCTTTAATCTATATTGGGGTTTTGATGGAGGTTCTTGAGAGAATTTGAGTGTATATTCCAATTAGGAGGAGTGAATTTGATCTTTAGGAATAGGGTCAGTTCTTTAGCAGTTGTTAAAATAGAATAGGAATTCCCAAAATACCAATAGAAATTGCTAAATTTACGGAATGCCAATAATGTGGCAAAATTTTGCAAAAAACTGTATATACCCTTGCATATACATGTTCTATGAAATAGGCATAAAAGATTCATCTGAACCCTAAATAAGGTGAAACCAAGTTTATTAGAAAGCTAGTTCAAAGATCTTCAAGTTGGTATGTTATGGGCCACTTAGTCTTTTTTTGCTAAGAGATATGCCCCTTTAAAGTTGATCCTCCTACTGGTACTTGTGCAAAACTTAGCCAACGAAAATTCTTTTAAACTTGACTTGATGTAGCGGAAACATGATGGTCTTAAATGACATAAATAAGCTTGAATTATATTTTAATGAGAGCTTGAAGCTTGAATGAGTTTTTAAAGACCCGGAAGTGAGTTTGGGACACTTGAATTGGGTGAAATATTTGTCTAAGTGTTTGAGAGAGTATTGATGAATGTCTTGTATGATAAGAAAATAAAATATTTCTAAGTATAGGTATTTTCATGTTTGGGAACAATAAGGTCCAAGACTAATAAGTCTTGGACCGAACAAGAAAAATAGCTCACAAAATGAACTGAGGCGAACCCCTAGCACGTCGCGCCTTAGGTGCAAAAACCTCACTAGAAAGTTAATTTTGGGAAAATAAAATTGTGGTTTGTTTTCTCTAAAATTGGGGTTAGCCCCATTTTACACTCAATTTGACTCGTAATCAAGAATATGAAGTTGGATTTTCAACATCACATATTTATTTTGAGATACATGTAAATTATAATTCCAAGCGCTTTCGAGGTACATTTTCGGGCACTTTTGCGGGTTATTTCAATAAGGCTCACACAACAATTTGGGACTAACATGAAGCTTTTTGGCAACAAAAGGAATAATAAAAGGAAGAGTGGCACTCGCATCTATCAGTGTATACATATCAAAATTAAAGACTTTTAACATAATGGTGACAACATCGAGCACCTTATCTACCCCTAAGAGCATAGAATTGATTGTGCCTTGGGGCACCGCCTTATTGACCTCCCCTTTCTCTGGGTCCAACATTTGCGCCTTGGACTTGTGGACAACTATCTTGCCTTTTTTTTTATTATGAGGGCAATCAATCATCTTATGACCCACCACACCACAACTATAACAAGCATTAGTGTTCTTAAAACATGGACCATTATGCACTCTACCATATCTTGGACACATAGCATTAGGCACCACACCACCACCACCTTGGAATCTTTGATTATTATTAGCAACCCTTCTATTAGGAGCAGTTTAATAACTTTGGCCTTGGAACTTTTAACCTTGAGGAAATTAGCCACCCTTAGGATTTTTGAATCCACCTTCAAAACAGGCCCTTTTGGCCTCATCCATTCTTCTCTTTCTCAACTTTTCCCCCTTCAATTGTTTAGTATAAGTCATGAGGCAAGACAAGTTCATATAACCTATCAATATGGTGGTACGACACTCCTCATTGACTAAGTCGAATACACCCGACACAAATAAGCATGGGGTCAAGACCTAAATGACTTAGGCCAAAA
This sequence comes from Solanum sejunctum, assembly GCA_025642045.1. Taxonomy (NCBI): domain Eukaryota; kingdom Viridiplantae; phylum Streptophyta; class Magnoliopsida; order Solanales; family Solanaceae; genus Solanum; species Solanum sejunctum. The sequence goes on along the minus strand of JAOTQJ010163733.1, from coordinate 13,347 downwards.
TAGGAAAATAAAGGAAGTCCAAATACACCTCCATGATGGTTCGTCGCGAAGGAATCGCGGACAGACGCTAGAATTGAAAATCTAGCAAAAATCATTTTTCACTTTGGGTATTCTATAATTGGGATTATGCCCATTTGTCACTCAATTTTGCCCCCTGATCAAGAATATGAGGTCGGATTTTCTATATCACGCATAGATTTTGAGATATATGAAAATTATGATTATAGTCATTTTCCAAGTACATTTTTGGAGCATTTCATTTATGTTCCTTCTTCATCAAATTAGTTGCACCCAAGGTAAACTTGTTTATATGGTCCCTACAGTCGACAACCAAAGAAAGGGCATACTTAGACAACTTTGTTAACACAAGGACATACTCTCTCATACTTATGCTACCATGCCTCAAATTCATAAACTCCATTATTTTAGCTTCCCTTAGTTCAAGAGGAAAGAAACGATTAAGAAAAATGGTCTTAAATATCTCCTAATCACTAGAACCTTCTTCACCTCTTTTATATTTCCATTACATTAACCAAACCTGAGCAACTTCTTTAAGTTGGTAAGTCATTTGGCTTTCTTCTTAGATGATACCCCCATAATCTTGACTATTTTGTAAACTTTATTGATAAATTCTTATGGATCCTCATCCACCTTAGATCCATGAAACTTTGGAGGATTGATCTTGGAATAATATGTCGCCCTTGAAGCCAAAGTGAGAGTCTTTGGAGAAGCAACAACTTGAATCAACATAGTAATAGCAGCCCTAAACTCTACATTAGTCACTTGGTCGGCTTTGAGGGCCTTGAGCAACTCAAGTAGCCAAAGTAACTTGATCTTCATTAGCATAAAATCCCTTAGACAATAGTGTATATTGTGGAGCAAGTTTCTAAAAATATCATAGGACAAGCATTAGGGAATAAGAGTCTTGAAGGCATAACATAGATCACATAAGAGGCAAAGATTTCCTAAATGTCTCGTAGCCTCTCATTCATGGATGAGGCATCTTCTCATCTATGAAGAAGAATCTACTAGACACATCATGTTAGACTCTCTAGGACGCTTTCAAACCTTGTGCTTTTATACCAAGTTTGTAACGACCTGTAACTAGGGCGTAACTGTGACATTGTAAATGCGACACAAAAATGTGCCCCATCCAAGTCTCTTGTTCATATCATAAGCATATGTAAGGTAAAAAAGTAATTGATAAGAGAGTAAGAAAGTGGAACATATCAATATCAAAATCATATTTTTCCTTAGGAGAATTACAACGTCATAATGTCCACAATATGCCTTTACATCATAGATCTTGGTGGGGTCTAGAATATGATACTATCTCACCCTCAAGATAGAATTACAAATGAAATCATAATGTCTAAGGGAAAGCATAACATGAACAAGGACTATTCGCAAAGCATGGGAACTCACCAACAATCTTCAAAGCATAATAAAAATCTAGCCACAAAATTGATGAATAGTCTCATCGTTACCCATCTCTAAATGGTTAGATTTTGTAGGCAAAGAAGTATACATTAGTACGTAGAATATACTAAATATGTATGGAATGCAATGCATCGAGGAACATCATACATTATATAAATATGCATAATCATAATATTGGAATAAGGACACAATATGTATGTGCAAAGTATGTTTAAAACCATGAATAGAAGTACCATCAAAATCTTTCATAACCTAGCATACATATGTGGCAATAAGGCCCTATTTGACAATAAGACCATGCAACTATTACATGAAATCTCAATATTCCCCCTACACCAAGTGAAAGAGGAGTCCACTTTACCTAGGTAGACTCGACTCTCACCCTATAGGCTCTATCCTAGCACAGTGAGAATTACATTTACATAAAGACCCTACCCTTCAGGCTCTATGCTAGCATGGTAAGTATCACATGAACTTAAATCTATATGTATTCATTATCTAGTTGTATAGTCATGTAATCATTGACCTATAGTGGTACGTAGTTATGAGATTCGAGGATTTATGTAAGGAACCTTAGAAATAGTCCCCCTTACATAAGCTCATTCGGTGATAAGTCAAATCCCACAAAATACATAATTATGTATATATATATATATATATATATATATATATATATCTTTCAAAATAATTTATACTTCATAATCATACTTCCATAGTTTTGTAAAATAGGCATCATAGCTTGTTGAAAATATCTCATGTGATAGGAATAGTCTAGTTACATAACTTTGCATATAGTATGGGTATACTCCCCATCTTAACATCAGTATTTCATAATCATTAGGGTCTTATTAAGTCACCCTCATCGTCATATCATGATCTTTATCATATTAGCATCATCATCATTAAAATATATTTTTCACGCTTAGGATCATAATTCATAAAGTAGCTTTAACGTAGGTAAATTAGGGCCACATGTGGGTTCATGAGCAATTGAGTTAAAATCATACAATTAGATTAAAATTATATATGAACCAGCAATTGAAATTAAGTTGGATCACTAGAAGAGGAATCCACATCAATTCAACAAGCCCCATTCATCATATACTTGAAATCGTATAACATCACTTGAAAATCATAGAAATCATGTAATTATTTATAATTCATGCATAAATAGGTATAATAATCATGTAATAGTTATAATTCAATCATTTGAAATGTCATCATAAAAACTCATAGAAATCCACGCTTGACTTTGAAACAAAAGAAGATTTGAGTTGAGCATCATAGATGAATCGAGTCCATGAATGAAGCCCTACATACCTCAAGAGAGAAAATTTAGAAATTAGGATGAATAAACCTTGGAATTCATAGCAAAATTTGAAATCCTAGATTCAATGGAGTCCCATGCTTAGAGAGAGAAAATTTGGAATTTGGGAGAAGATTTTGAGAGTCAATGAGAAAGAATGACTTAGGAATATGTTTTATAAATTTAAGTAGGTTAAGTTAGTTAAAAGGGTCAAAGTAACATAGTTTTGGAGTTACATAGATTGGAAATGACCAAAAATATCTTCATTTAAAATGGCTAGAGTCATCCATGAGCCATTATTTGATGATGTATAAACCAATAAACAACTCGTGCTTTAGCTCGTGCTTGCCATGATCCCTAAAATTGAGCTAGTAGAATTTGTACCCCTGAAACCCTGATCTAATAGTATAATCTATAGTTCTATTTGTTGACAATAGATACTTTCGTGAACCTCTCCATAGAAAATTTTTCATCCTGCAGGTTCTCTTTGATGGTCTAGTTAATGAGCTGTAATACAATGCATGACCGAAAAAACCCTTTATAGAGTGGCTTCCAGTAGCAAAAAATTCTTACCAAGTTTTGGACATTAACCACGAGACCTTTCTATGCCTTGTGGTTCAATCCATGAGTCATAGATTGACTCATAACACCAGTCAGCCTCAAAATTTCCAGCAACTTTCATTTTTTCCAAGTTTTTAAACATGTGGGCTGAAATAGTCAATCATTCATTACGAGATAATGTACACAACAAAAGCATGCATTATGTAATATCTAGGACATTTAAGAGTTGGAATATAATATAAAAAAAGTTGAAAAATGATCCAAATGTAAATTTTGGACAAGTATTTTAAAAGTTGTATTTTTGAAAAGTTACTTATCCAGAAGAGTTGGCGACTAGTCCACACTGTGGACCTGCCCTAGCACAATTCAAATTTTTCCTAACCCAAAATTTGACCAAAGTCGAGCTTCGTTCAAAATTAACCTATGATGAATCTAGTCCATATTGCGAACCTATGTATCAATTTTTGTCCAAATTCAGTTATTAAATTAAGAATATTATGGACTTTTTCCTACCTTTCCAGCATTATACCATGAAATTTTTGGATACCTTATTCTTCCTACAACTACCCAAAACCCCCAATATTCCGCAGTCTTTTACATTTCACTAATAGCAAAACGTTTCTCTCTACAAAATATTCCTAAATCTCTATTCAAGACAAGAAAGGATTTCTTCCAAAATTCTTACTCAAATTTCAAGAATTGTTTAAGTTTCTTCTAAAATTCTACTCTAAGATAATGTGGATATTTATCCATGGATCCCCCTTCACCCATGGAGACTAAAGAAATCTCTATTTCTCTACCCAATTTATGTATGTAATTTAATGGGTCATCTTAAATTCTACTCAATTGCATGAATTATGACTTAAATTGTGATTACTAATCTATTTTGATACAAACTGATAATAATTACATGAAATTGATGGAATTTCATATGAATTCTCTAAAATGATATTTAGGTTCATAATCTTGATTATAGGTTTGCTTAATTATCTTTCGATTTCTTGAATCAACCTTCAATTATTATTTATATACTCAATTAATCATAAATTACTATTTAATTGTATGATTTGAGGAACTACAAGTAATTTCCTTAAAACGTTAGCTATGACTCATGAGAATTGTTTATGGATTCTCTTAATTTTGAGTCATTTGGCCTTATTTTACATGATTATGCATGAATTTTTTACCTTAATTACATCTATTCTAGTCAATTGATGGTGAACTCATACTTCTACTTAAATTCTTCCGTAGAAGTTATGATTATAAGATTACAAGTATTCAAGAACATTCATGAAAAGAGTGACTTAGCACACTATTAGACTCTCAATTGAGGTAGGATTCGTAATGATGGAAGGCCTACACCCCCATTACATGAGTTACATGAACATGAGTTACTCTATGAATAAGATTTTTATAAATTGGGTTGATTGATTTGAATTTCCTTTCTTATATGACAAGGTTATGGAGATTGTGAACTTGAATTATTACAAGCCTTATGAATCTATGGTAAGTATGGTTTTATGGAAAGTATTCCCTGATATTTTCTCAGCATCAAATGAGGTTTGACGTGGGGACTCGACATAAAAGATCCTTACTAGAAATTTCTAGTCTTATAACTACGTGCCACCATAGGATTATTACCAATATGTCCTAACTAGTGAATCCACAATAGCACTTGATTAATGATACCTACTTAGACGGGTAGAGTTTTACCTTGGCAAGTAGACTCTCTTTTCTATGATATATAGATAGTCTTTGGGATTTCATGTTATAAATCACATGGTCCTATTATCGGTTATGGTCACTTTCCACATTATGCATGGTCCTTTGTGATGCTTTACTCAACTTCATCCACGATTTACTTGTGTAATGATCTCTCCCATGTTTATTATATTTTAATGTACTTACCCATCATTATTCTATACTTGATCTTTACACTACACAATTTATATTTACTTGCAGTGCCTACATATTTAGTATATTAAAATGTACAAACTCATACTTTTGCCTATATTATTTTACAAAGTAGGATACGGTTCTTATTCTACTCCTCACATTTGTGACTAGATTTTGAAGTTCACTTTGACAATTTACGGTGTATCCTTATGCTTCTAGGGTGAGCCAAATGGTACTATATCTTATGTTGTTTAGCTTTTATTGATACTTGAGACTATGCCAGTTTGCTAATTTTGAGGGTGAGTTAGAAATATGTCCATCCCTACTTATATTATATTTAGAGGCATGTTGGATTATGTATGAAGTTTATGTTGTCCTCGTATTTCTTGTTGAGATTGTTTCTTTCCTTTGAATTGAAGATAATACCTGATCTATAGCCCCTATTAGAATGTGATTTATGCTTTATATACCTTATTAATGCTTATGATATGATAAGAGGCATGGTTGGGGCTTTCTCGAGAATTTTAATGGCTGTGTTGCACCTAAGGTGTAGCTTGGTTCATAACATATTGGTACATTAAATGTGCTAAGTATGTGAACCATGAAATGTATACAATATCATGATATGCAATTGACTAAGATAAATAGAAAAATTCAAAAAATGAATTCAAAGCATAACAAGAGCATAGGTAAGGTCAACGTATAATCGAGATCATAAACGGACCATTTTTAGAAAGATAAGTCATAACAATTACATCATGTATGCGAAATAAACCATTATTCTCAATAACACACTATGAGCTATTACATGAATCTAGATTTTTCTCCATACATTAGAAAAAGGAGAGACTACTTGTCAAAGAAGTAGAATCTATCCTACTTTACGGGTGTCATGAAAATGGCCAAATTTATGGATCTAGTAGCTAGGACAAAATATTGTAAGGTCCCATACTTTAGAAACTAAATCTTGAAATTTGTTTTTCGAAGCTTTTTTCCTAGGTTGCCCACCAAGACACCCTTCATGGATAGTAGATGCAAACTATTGTCCATGGAACGGGTCTTGGAAGGGACCCTTGGTGAATTTTAGAGGCTACTAAGTGGGGGTGCACTCGTGAGAAACCCCATGGGTTATGTTCACACCACACCTTGTGGAGTAGTTCATAGTGAGGCACCAATCCAGAACCTCCACCCCCAAGAAGTCCAAGAGATACAACATGAGTCATGGTACTCTTCATGACTCGTGGAGGGTGTCTTGAAAGGGCTTTATACAGTGAATTTGAGGAACTTCATTAAGAACTATTAGGTCTTTTCTCCCATCTATGGTTTAATGATTTAGGCTCCTTTTTTACATTTTTGTGTCTCCCATGCTATTCTAACTATCCTAAGCCCTCCATGCACTCTCATTCTCCTAAATTCAAAATGCTCCTATCAATCTTTTGGAAGGACCTTGTCATGACCCAAACCTAAGTTCGAGGTGTAACACGGTAACTGAAAACCCAAAAGTCCCCAAACAAGACTTTTAAATCATACATGCACTTCATAGGTTCAAATAATATATAATTGATGGGTGAAAATATGAATTAGGGAATGGGACTAAGGGACAAATCATAACTAAAAGTGGAAGTTCAGCTTAATAGTTCAAGACATAATCAAAGTGAATTAGTAGTCCAAACATACCTCTAAACGAAAGGCAAGTACGGGGCCAGAAATACAAGTTTTGACCCCTCAATACAAAGTCATAGAAAAAAATACATATGTTTGAAATATCAAAAGTAAAGATAGAAGATAAGGGCTCCATTCCCAATAGATGGAAATTCACCAAAAGATAAGAGTCTTGGTGATCATTCTAGCCACGAAGAGGAGGATAAGATAGATTACCTGTCCCTATATGATTATAAATATGTAGGCAAAACATGGGTAGTACTTTGAAATGTACTAAGTATGCAGGTATGCAATGTAACAAGAAAATATAATGACAAAGAATACATACCAGATATGCCTAATTTCAAAGCTTTAACAATATAATTAATTTCAAAACAAAGCGTAAAATAATGCTATAGTAATGCAAAGTAAGCAAATAAAAAAATAGGTGTGGGAATAATATGGTAACCAACAAAACCATATGAGCTATGATATAGAGTAATGATATTATACTTTAGCCCGGCCATAGAGTGAGCCTACCTAACAAGGTAAACTCTAGACATGAAAATGAAAGATGGATCCACTACTCGACAGACCTAAAAATATATAATCAAAATGTCCTAGGTGGAATGTAGTTATGAGATTAGCAGTTTTGTATAAGACCACTTCGGTCGAGCCCCACTCCTAACTCATTCGATGCTAAGTCAAAATCCTATGGAAACAGATAATCCATATAATCAAAATAATAGAAACTCAACTCAATTCGAAAGGTCTTAGCTTGTTAAAGCATATTCAACTTTTACTTAATAATAGTTCCTTAACAAAGATCCAAAATGATTCAGAGTGAGTCTTGAGTAACCCACTATAAATTTAAACTTATAGTTCTTGTACTTCTTCAAAATCATACACTCAAATGCATACCATAAAGGTCAATATGTGGAATTCATAAATCAACATAGTTCATATTTGATATTTGTCAAATAACCTTAAAATCATGTAATTGAATCATAAGCAAGTTTAAAATAATTAATTAAGTCATATAGGATCAAAATCATATTAACCCATCATAGAGTTCCAAGCTTCAAAGTGTGGATTACATTAAATCATGTAAATTCGTAATACTTGAATTAAATTATGTAAAACCTTAATCGATATTCTTAAATAGTCATAAAAATGCCTCAATAACCATAATGTATACAAATATCAGTTAATATGCAATAATCCATAAATCAAACATTGAAAATTCATAATTTGAAATTTAGTATTCGAAGAGGACTTCTTCGTTTTAAGAAAATCAAGAATCAAACCCATATACCTTACATCAAAATGGAGAAGAAAGTTGAAGTGAACCTTGGATTTGATGAAAAGCTCGGAAGAAATTGAAGCTTGGTCTTCAATTGAGGATTTGGGTCTTCTTCTTTGGGAGAGAAATTTGGAATGATTGAAGGGTAAGGTTATTAGGGCATTAAAATAAGCTTTGAAAGGTGTATTTGTATTAAATAGGTCAAAAACCCTTTTTAAGAAAATAAAATAAAAATAAAAGAGAAGAGATGTTTTAAATTGTCCCGACGGTGAAATTGGCGATCCAAAGACCTTTAGACTGCCTTTTTGGATATTTTCTGAAACATTCCAGAGTAACTTGACGAGCAATTCAGTGATCAAACTGATTGTCACCCTTTTTGATAGCTTAGACAAGCTTTAGTAAAACTGCCAAAACATTTTACTCTAAACTTGAAATAATTTGAAATCATATGTGATTGAAAGATAAATAAATGACCTACAATTTGGAAGGTAGTCATTCATCTTATTCATTATGGAGTAAAAGATATGACCAATTAAAGTTGACCCTTATACAAATTCACACCGAAACTCAGCCAATTGAAATCGTTTTTCTCTTGGCTTGATGTAAGAGAAGCCTTGATACCCCAAAACAACATGTAAACAACTTTTAGTACCTAGAATTTGATCCTACCACTTTATAAAGTCATCTAATTGAGCAGATACATGTGCATGGAACGACTTGGGTCCTAGCTTAAGGCCTAGGATATTACAGACTAGGACTTCAGAAGATCTAACCGAGGCTTTAAATGATAGTTCTGGAGGTCTTTTGCCAAGGCTTTGCACCATGGAGTCCATAAATATCTGTGGAAGTTTCAGATATAAGGTCGTTGGCCATCTTTGTTATTAGCCTTGAAGGTGTGCCAACTATAGAGCACACCATAGACCATGGTGTGTCTCCTGAATGGTGCTCAGCACTTAGGCTCCTATGTTTCTTCCTAATGTGCACAACATAGACCCCACCATGGGTTGTGGTGCATACCACCATCTGTGGTGTGTGCACTGTTCAGGCATTATAGATATGTTTTCATAAGGTACGTTGGTCTCTTTCCTGATTTCTAACACTTCTATGGATGGTTTTAGACTATAATGCCCTCCTAATGAGTTCTTATCTATAATAACCATTGACATGGACACCTAACACTAGACTCATAAGATCATTCCCCAAAACACTCTTCAATCCTCATTCAAGCTCAACTCAAGGGCTCTTCAAGAATGTTCTATGGTTCAAGAAAAATTAACCTCTAATTCTTTTATCTATCTTCAGGAATGTGGGATTCATCCATAATTTTCTTTCAATCATGGAGCCCAACTTAGTTTCTCATCTAATCATCTATTTTCAATTTATACTCAATTATCCTTTTTATAATTTGGTTTTCAAATGATATGATTATGGTATGGGCTATTAATGAAGAAATATGTATGCAATACTTTCAATTCTCTCAAGTCACATGATTTACATGAAGAATCTTCTACCATGCTATGATGATTGTGGAATCTATGCATGTATAACTTCAATTATGATTCAAATGATCTTCTATTCAAGGATATGCATGTTTTTACACAATTCTCACAATTTAAAAATTGGTGCTTATGAATATGATTATGGTATGATTATGATCATGTTATGAATATGAATAGGAGATTTAGGACATTAAGGTTGACCTGGGATCTTGACAGGAAATTAAAGATTATAAAAGGCGACCTTGGACCTTAGTATGATATGAATAGGGGATTTAGGACCTTGAGGTTGACTTGGGGTCCCTATGTAATGACCCCCAAAAGTGCCTGAAAATATGTCTTGAAAGTAGCCGAAATTATGATTTCTATATATCTAAATATTTCTTTGTTATTTTGAAAATCAGACTTCATATTATTGTTCAGGGGGTCAAATTTAGTAGGGAGTGGGTCTAACCCAACTTTTAGATCAACCGTATCAAAATCCAACAATCGCAAAAAAGGTTATTTAAGAGGGTCAATATTGAAGCAGTATATATCTTTGCACACAAAGAACTAGGTGGCTCATAACCTACTTAATTAAATCCCTTTGAATTATATTTCCAGTGCAGTTGGTTTCAAGTTATTTTGAGTTCGGATGAAGGATTTATGCCAATAGACTTTTTGCATCACCTATGCGATGTTCCCCTGTTGGTTTTGGTGCCTATATGAAATTGTCCATTCGTATAGAAAATGCAAATTCTAGTGGGGCTTTCGCATCACCTCCATGATGTGCCGCTATTGGTTTTGGTGCTTGTTTAATTTTTCGGTCCAAGACTTATAAGTCTTGGTCCTAAGGGTTCTCACACTTGAAAATACATATACTTAGCCTTATTTCACTCTCATATCATCCTTAACATTCCCTAGTATCCACTAAAACACTTAGACTCATATTTCTCCCTACATTCAAGTCCCAAAATTCAAAACCTATCTTAAGGATTTTTCAAGGATTTCATTCAAGCTTCAAGTCTCCATCTTCAATCTCTTTCAAGGGTTCTCCAAAGCTAGGGTATGTGGTTTTGAATCATTGGGTCCTTCCACCTATGGTGCCTAAGCCTCCTTTTTACAAATATTGTATGATTTAAAGTTGATTTTAGATGTTAGTCTTGAATATTGAGAAATTTATCGTACAATGATTTTAGTTCATGAAAGTATGATTATTTTAGCATGTTTTGAGCTTTAAATCTTAGATCTAATATAAGATTTGATGAAGGGTTTTTAATTAATTTGTCTTGAGGGTGTTGCAAGGTATTGATTGGTGCTTTTACAATAGATTGTCTTTCTTGATTTCATCTTTAAATTTCACCATCTTTTATCCCAATTTCATACCTACCAAGTGTTTGATAAAATGTCCGGCTAGAGTTTCTTGAGGAATTGAAGGTCCATGTATGTTTTATGAGTTGAATGGTGTTATGATGATTATATGATGATGAAATAATGATGAAATGATGATGAGATTATGGTAGGCATATGATGTATAATGATGAGAGGAAATGTAGGTATATGATGACTTTATGATGATGAAAGTATGTTGTACATGTTTTGAATTCAAGAAAAATATCTATGATATTGCAAGTTGATTGCCGTTTTGAGGGGGTACCAAGCCTCAATCACCTTGTTGATAGGGTACCAAGTCTCAATCACCTTGACTAGGGGGTGCCAAGCTAGGTTACCTTGTTGAGGGTGTACTAACCTCAATCTCCTTGTTAAGAGTGTGCCAAGTCTGAATGACCTTTTTGAGAGGGTCCCTAGTCTCAATTACCTTGACGAGGGGATGTCTAGCCTCAGATTTCTTGTTAAGTGGGTATGAAGCCTCAATCAGCATTCAAGGAATGGTGTGTATTGGAGTTGGGATGTATTTGACTTGGTCTATTCTTCACATATGATATCCAATATGAGCATGAGTTACTTAAGCATGTTTTTCTTATGCATTGATCATATATGTAATATTGCTGTATACTATGCCTATTGCCTATCGTTATGCATTTTGAATTATGATGCTTATCTCTTGTTGCATTACATACCACAAACTTAGTACGTTCAAATGTACAAACTCATACTCTATGCCCACATGATGTTACCATATAGGTACCAGAGCTGCTATTGATTCTTCTTGTGGCTAGACGGATTGTTCAAGTTAGTCTTCGGTGACTTCTCCATTTCAGGAACAATGACTATTATCTTATACTATGTCCTTAGACTATCTTTCTTTTATTTATGTATTAACTAAAAGTGTGAGCCTAGTTGCTTGTCTTGGCCCCCGCTCTTATCTATGTATTTAGAGATGTTTGTTGGATAAGTCATGTATTAATGGTTTGAGCTTAAGACTCTTTATCTATTGATGGATATGTTCTGCATGCTATCCCCTAGTCCCTTGCCTTTTATTCTTATTTTACATTTTTTTACATATTCTCATGACCAATGATGTGTAATGACAAGTTAAGAGGCTTGATTGGGGACCCTTCAGGTTACCCATTCACCGTGTCATGTCTAGCCCTATTTTGGGTCGTGATAAACTTTGTATCAAAGTAATAGGTTGTTAGATCCTTGGAGTCCAACACACTACGTCAATTAGAGTCTTATTCATGGTTGTGTTATGCACCATAGTTGTGAGTAGAAGGCTATGAGATATTTTAGGAAATATTTCCCTTCTTCATGGTCGATGTCGTGCTTTAGAAGTGAGATAGGAATTTTCCCTCTAACTAATGTTCTTTGCTCGTTTAGTTGATCATACCACTACAAAGAGGAAGGTGAAGGAAGATAAGTAGAAAGTTTTGATTTTGGTGGATCCGAGTTTCACTATTTTTTCTCTATTCCTTTAGTTGATGGTGGGACTTTTTCTGGGCACAAGTTGTTGTATGGTCCTTTGGTGTCCATTCTTTTGTTGGGTGTATTGTTGCTAGAAAGTTTATAGGTGTTGATTCAGGTTTGCATTATAGTAGGTCTTGCTTTGTGGTTTATTATATTCAGCATGGTGGATTTGGTTGTCATTATAGGGACGAAATGGTTACATGCATATTGTGTCTTCAAGGATGGTAGAAGACATAGAGGTAGCCCTGATTCCCTACTGAGCCCATCATTTTGTGGGAGGTTGTTAAATGGTAGCAAGAGAGGTAGGTCCATTTCATGCCCTAAGGTACAATTGGTCTCTAAGGGTTTGCATTTGTCATCTTGTGACAAATAGAGGTGTTGAATCTAAGTTGTTTTGTCTATAGAATTGTTGCTGGTGGAGGATGAGGCTTTGAATGTCCTTTCCAATATTTTGAATTTTAAGGTAGTATCCTTTGGCTTGACTAGTACACCGGTTATACCTATAAGTCTCATGAGTAGGATCTCTAGTCCTTACCTTGATAGGTTTATGGTGGGTTTGGTGATGATAATGTGGTTCATTGCGTAATAAGGTAGTGCATGTGAGTCATTTGAGGGCAGTACTATAGGTTTAAGGAAGAAGGTTGGATGCTAGTAGGAGAGATGGGAATTTTGGTGGTAAGAGGTTGCCTTCCTAGGTTGTGTGGTGTCGAGTGAAAGTATTAAGGTGGACCTTAGTAAGACAAAGGTTATTAGATTAGCCTAGACCTTTGACTTCATCAGATATTAGGAGCCTCTTGGGCTCAGCGAGCTATTACTGGATATTGTGAGTAGGTTCTCTTCTATTGTTACTCCTATGA
>JAOTQJ010163725.1:0-27160 GCA_025642045.1 Solanum sejunctum | reverse complement strand
AACGAGTCCAAGACTTCTCTAAGGGTTGAGTTTTGGGTATTGTTTCATACAAGAATCAACTTTAAACTAGCATAACTCTTAGCATATTTGAAACTAGGTGGCCCATAATATGTCAAATGAAATACCTTTTAGTTATCTTCACAACGCACTTGGTTTGATCTCACTCTAATGTTGGATGAAGGAGTTATGACCATTTTCGTGAGACCCTCCCATGCAGTGAAGCCCCACGGGCACCCATACGGTCAGTGTGGCCTTGTACTGGTCATAGGAAATATGTGGGGCTGTAGAATGGCATAGTGAGGCTAAGTCTTAGTCCACAACCAGTGACATGGAACATGTGACTCACCACTGGTCGTGAGGAGGGCTATGCAGGTGTTTTAGGAGGCTTGGCTAGGCTTGGGTGGCATTAGAAGCTAAGGCATGGGCCACAACTGCCTTGTATGGCTTGTGTGAAGGGATATGGGCCATGACACATAGGCATATGGTGGCCAGCAACATTTTCTTGTCCAAGTGAGGTGAGACGGACTAGTAAACGGTCCATGTAACACAACATGATCCGTGAAAGTGGCCATCAAATTAATGCCGACACTAACTTTTTCTCAAGTGTTCCAATTCCATATTTCTATCTATGTTTTGACTCACGGGCACTCCACATGACTAGTGGAGTGCCACCTGGCTAGTGAAGTCTCCAGTGAGATGACAATTTGGCAATTTTTCCATCCGTTCACTAATACCATTTCACAAATTTTAATTATTCTATTGCCCTTTTTATACTTCTAATGCTATCTTAACCTAACTAAAAGACCTAAACAATATTCCAAATGATCAAACTCCTTATTATCATCTCAAGTACACTCTCAACTCTCTCAAATCCTCCATCAAGCTCCAATTCAATTTCAAGAAAACCCAAGAACAAAGATTATATTCAAAAATCATTTCCAAGCCTCTACTCTTTCCAATCTCAATTCCAAGCAGCTCTAGACCTAAGGTATGTGGGTTTATTTCATAGGTTCCTTTCACCCATGATAATCAAGCTTCCTTTCCCTAGATGTCATGATTTAAAGTTGAGTTTACAAATGGGTTTACTAGTATGAACATGTCTATAAACTATGTTAAAGCTATGTAAAGTTGTGACTATTTGGCTATGTTGTGAGCTATGCATATTGGATCTATTGTAAGTTTTGATGAGGGGTTTTGATGTGAATGTCTTGGGGGTGCTCCAAGGTATTGCTTAAAGGTTTTACCACTGATTTTGCTGCATGTCCTTTTACCCCCATTACAGACCCCTGAAGTTTTTGATAAAATATCTGGTTATGGTTTATTGAGGAATTAAAGATTCAAAGCATGTATTATGTTATGGATGATGTTATGATGATTATGGAAGAGTATGTATATGATGTTATGATGATGATAAAAGGAAAGTATGTATATGATATCTATCTATATAGTGTTGGATTGACCATAGCCAATTGAAGGGTATGTCTCATTCACCATAGGAGGTAGGGTGTGACCTTCCTCTAACCTATCAAGGGGTTTTTACCTTGGCACCAAGGTGATGGGGCAGCATCATCACTAAGCTATCAAGGGGTTTGTACCTTGGTAACCTATCAAGGGATTTGTACCTTGGCACCAAGGTGATGGGGCGGCATCATCATTAACCTATCAAGGGGTTTGTACCTTGGTAACCTATCGAGGGGTTTGTACCTTAGCACTAGGGTGATGGGGCGGCATCATCACTAAACTATCAAGGGGTTTGTACCTTGGTAACCTATCAAGAGGTTTGTACTTTGGCATCAGCGTGATGGGGTAGAATCATTACTAACCTATCAAGGGATTTGTACCTTGGCAACCTATTAAGTGCTTTGTATCTTGGCACCAGGGTAATGGGGCGGCATCATCACTAACCTATCTAGGGGTTTGTACCTTGGTAACCTATCAAGGTGTTTCCACATTATCACTTAGGCAGTAGAGTGGAATCATCACCCATCTACCAAGGGGTTTGTACTTTGGAAATCTAGTTTGGTCTTTTCTACATAAGTATGATTTACTTAAGTATGTTTTACATAAGCATTGATCATACACGTAATATTGTTAAATTATGCCTGTTGCCTATTATTATGCATTTTGATTATGATGCCTATCTCTTGTAGTATTGCATCCTGCATATTTAGTATATTCAAATGTACTAACGCATACTCTATGCCTATATGATATTACTATGTAGGAACCGGAGCTCCATTTGGTCATCATCCTTCTCCACATGGCTAATGGTATCTATTCATGCTAATTGTTGAGTCCTCATGTGCAAGGGAAATATCTATATTCTTAAGCTCTGTATTAAAAACTATCCCTCTTTTTAGTATACTTTTACTATGAGGGTGAACCCAGTTGCTTGTCTTGACCCCCTGTTAAGTCCTATGTTAGAGGTGTTATTGGGCAAGATATGTATTATGCTTGAGCTTTGATTTACTTATGACATTCAAGCTATTTAAATATGAGTCTCTCCCATAGTCCTAATTGCCCTTATTTATGTTTCTTACATTATTTTGCATTACTTCTGTGACCAAAAATGTGCAATGATATGCTACGAGGCTTGTTTAGGGTTCCTTTGGGTTCCCCATTCACCGGTCATATCTAGGACCTAGGCTTGGGTCATGACAACCTCAGTAAAGTCTAAGTAACTTTGGTCCATAACTCCCCCAATTTTTGAATCCTAGGGGTTTTCTTGCCTATGTTCTTCTTCCCCATGGATATTTATTTTTTGTTGAACCAACATATTTAGGATGTTTAGGTTATACCTGTAGCATATATTTCTGATATCTATGACATATGTATGTTTTTGTGTTTTTTGTGAAAAAATGATACCCACCAAATTTTGATTAGTCAGTCTTGATAGCAACCATTATATGTTTAAGTGTATTGACACTACTTGTTCTGATAAGTGAGGATAAATTGAGATGAAAAGCATGATCTGATAGTCTTTTTATTGATAATGTAATCAATGCCATATGAGAATGAGCTTAATTTGCTAAATTCATATGTGGTGTGTCAATTCAAAACCTGTCTTGTTACTCTAATTTATACTATAGACTAATTGGATTACTAAAGGATCTTACACCATTGTTCTTAAAAGTTTATTTAGCCTAAATGACTGACCAAATTTGCATAATATCCCTTGATCCTAATGTTTAAGCCTGCCATGTACCTATTCTTTGTACAAGCCTAAGTGACCTAGCCTTGTTAGTTGTAAAATCATAGAATTGGCCTTGGTCCTTCCTTGAACATTATGCACCTTAATTGAGGCAAAACGCCTAAGATAAGGGTGGCTACCAAAAGTAGCCTTGGTTCTGAGGTTGGATAATGTGCACCATAACTTAAGCCAAAAGCCTCAGTTGAGAGTAGTCGGGGTAAGGGTAAAACACAAAATGATGGGGAAAGTTAGTGATACATAGAAAAGGAGAACAATCATGTACTGGGTGCAAGAAAAATAAGTAATGCCTTTGTTATGAGATAAAAAGAAAAATGAAATGTAAAAATAAGGCAAAAAGCTGAAAAATGAAAAGAATGCACCCAGAAAAGCTTGAAATAGGACAAAAGGGAGAATGGAATAAAAGTAGTAGTGTTGGTAGTGTAAAAGTGTAGAACTGCAGTGTCAAGGAGGTCCTTTAGTCACTATGTTCCCAAAATAGTACACCAACACCCCCTAAACCTATGTTAAAAGCCTGTAAAGTCCTAAAGTGATCCTATTCCAAGTAGTCAAAGGTCTTAGTCAGGAGTATAGAGGCCAACCTATGGTATCAGTCTTGATACATGAATATATTTTGTGAAGGTGAGTGATTTTGCATAGTCGCAAAATTACTCATGAAAACATCATTGAGAGTGAAATATGGGAATTCTTTCTGTGAGGGCACTTGCATTGCATTGTTTGCATTAGACTTATACAGTGATTGTGGCTTGTTGATAGTACCTCACTTGTCATAGTTGTATTATCACATGCATTAGTCTATATTGGTTTGATGTATAGCTATTTGATTATGCTTTAAAAAGTGGTATGAGTATCAGTGCTTAAGTCTAGTCTAATGTATGTTATTATGTTGAAGTCCGCGTGTTACTGTGCTGCTTATATAGATTGAATCTGTTACTTGAGGACAAGCAACAATTTTAAGTTTAGGGTGTTTATATGCTACCAAAACACAACACTTTTGATGCTTAAAACTTGGAATTTTGTGTGTTCTCAATGCGATATTAGTGTGTTTTATATGTTTGGTTTGCAGGTTTTTAGGGTTGGCATTAATTGTGCGATGAATATGCAGAAGTCGCTGATTTTAAGGATGTATGAGACCCTTTATAGGTTATAGAGAATTCTACAGGCCGTGAAAGAGGTTTTATGTACAATTCCAGTGAGAGGTTGACTTTTGAAGTTAGCTCTACAAATATACAGATGGTTATTTAAACATTTTATGAGTCATAGATCAAGTCTTGTGCCCTGGGGATCAGAGAAGGAGGACTTCCTCTAGTTTCATCAGACAAAACCCTATACAGGCCACGAACACTTTATGGTCCATAGAGGGGTTTCGTGGAATCAAAGTCCATATTTGCAGCAATAAAGTATGAAAGCTCGATTATAGGCCGTGAAACACAATAGGGCCCATAAAGCAGCTCAAGAGGCATGCCAAACTAGTTATCCTATTTTATTTAGGACATGTATTTTCAACATTATAAATAGGTTTTTAGGTTATTTTTCTTTGAGACTTTGAATAGTTAGCAGAAAAATAGTAAGATAGAGTATAGAAAATATTGGAGAGTTTTGAGATACACTTGTACACTATGATTTGATCTTCTAATTACAATCTTGTGATTCCCATTGAGGCTTGGATTTACTTATGCTTAATTCAACTATGTAAGTGCTCTATTATGCTATTCAAATTCGTAAGTCTTGCTCCTACATAAATTATAAGTAGTTAAATCCACAACTAGGGTTGTGGGAACCATGAAGAACTAAAAAGGTAAAACTAGATAATTCATAATTCTTGAAAAGTGTGCATATATGTATTAATTAACTCTCCTCATTTTGAATGTTTTCTAGTGGTGCCCAACATTAGAACCTCCCTAGTGTTACTGACTAGACCAAGGTAGTCATGAATAGGAAAAAAGATTAATTAACAGGATTCAATTTATGTGTTATCGTCTAATCAACCAAACTGAGTCAAGGGGAGGTTGTACTGGGACAACAGGTAAGGGTTAGTAATGTCACGCTGTGGAGGTGGACCAAATCACGTAGTGAAATTTGCCTCTCGCCTAGGCCAAAGGATTTGGTGAACTTAACTTACCATCTTCATGCTACAACTAGAAGAGAATTAGGATATTCGGTGATTCTAAGTTAGGGAATCATAGGGAACATAATACCCTAGTTTCTCCACATATTGGTTAAACTCTTGTGTTAGTTAGGATTTCTTTTCTACTTGTTATTACAACCCCACCCCTTTTAGCTGGATAAGTTAGTTAATAACAAAAATTGCATTATTGAATTCTTTTAAGTCTACAATATTCCCTTGGGTTCGACCCTAACCTTGGTTAGATTCTATTTCCTGACAATGACCGCTTTATCCCCACAAAAGGAGGTATAGTTTGGGCGACATTACTAACCAACTAACCTATAGGCTAAGTCAGAGTAACAGGGCAAGTTCTGAATTGAAACACAATACATGAATTTAGTAAAGTAAACTCACACTCATATGACACTGATTACACTATCAACAAAGACGCTCAGATCATGCTTTTCATCTTAAATTCATCCTCACTTTTCAGAACAAGCATTGTCAATACAATTAAACATGTATGCTTGCTATCTATACTAACTAACAAAAATATGGTGGGTATCATTTTTTCAAAAAAGCATAAAAACACATATATGCCATAGATATTAGTACTATATGCTACCAATACTACCTACACTTCCTAAACATGCAAGTTCAACAAAAATTAAATATCTATGAGAAAAAGAACACACGCAAGAAAAGCACTAGATTCAAAATTTGGAATAGTTATAGGCCAAGGCTACTCAGACTTCATTGAGGCCTATGACTACCCATACCCCATCGAAAAAGATGTAGATTGTCCTCAATGCACACCAAAAATACAAAATAAAGCACATGGGTCAAAAAGAACATATCTAGGTGCCTAAGCACTAGTCTCTGCTAAATCTAGCCACACTCAACTTGCCTGGTGGCCTCTTCTATTGTAGAACCATAACAAGAGGGGCCAACACCCGTAACCCTCTTAAGCTCTCGAGTCTGCCTCAAATCCTACTCCTGCCTCAATTGTATCATGATTAGCTCTAGCTCCTACTCCTGTTTTAGCCTCACATGTAACCTCACCTTATCTAGATCATCATTAGTGCAGGGCTTCTTCTTGTGGGAAGGTTGTGATGTTCCTCAGGGGTAAACAAATCCACCACCGGCACTGGAGGCGCTGTCTATAGGAATGCTACCGGTGCGGCCAAAGCTGCTGTCACATTGGCTCACAGCTGCTAGAGCTCTGTCTGTAACACCATCATATCTACTGTTTGTGTTGTACACAGGCTCTGCTTGACCTGCAACTCAAAAGTATCAATGCGGCCATCTACAGCTGTAAGTTGGACATGAATAGAGTGATTGTGAATGCTTTCTTCCATCCCTCAGACTTTGTAATCTCCTAGTCGACCTAGGACCTAATCTTTGAAGTAAATAAGTCAATTGGGACTCAGTGTGGGCCAGTCACTATGCCATGGCCTAAATGGACATCGCTAACACATAAACTATGTCGGTAGGTGCTAATTTTGGAGGAATGGCCAATAGAGCAAGAGTACTAGTGGGACCCTCTCCACATCTATCTCAGTCTATAAGGGCCTCTTCTCTGTAGTAGTAGCAACAGTGGTGATAAGGGGAACCTTAGGAGGTGGCTCTGTCGTGAACATCTTGCGTATTTGAGCTGGCTAGTGCAGTGCTCACTAAAGTGCCATCCGATTGTCCTTAGCCTTGATTAGGCTAGCATTTAGAATATGTTGTACCTCAATCAGAAAGTCAAGCTGATATAGGCTTTCCACGCCTAATTCTAGATAAAGTCCATGGATCAAGAAAGGAAAAGGGATGAAAGTGGAGCTCTTCAAAGCTGCCTTATGGATTTGATCTACAATTAGTCTGGCCTAATCAATCTCATAGCCAACCAAGATGTTGGAAACAAGAATATCATGGTCTGGCATCTAGGTGTTATCTGCAAGTATCAGCCAGATTCGTGACCTCACAATGGCCCACCAAAATTTGGTGGGGAAGCTGAGGGAAGCCTACATAATAGGCTCTGATGAGGTGGCTATCCATGCAACGTCTGAGCCCTTCTCTGCTTCTGTGCTGCAACCCATCTCATCAAGATGGCTTTGTGGCTCTGGTCTCTCATCTTACCTATGTCCCTGGTCTACCCCAACTAGTGGTCATACTCTACTGTGGATCTGGGGGCTAGGAACTTGGGCCCGAACAACATACAACGGATGGTATTCTCTAAAATCTCCACCTACCAGCTCCTCACTCTAGTGTGAGTCAACCTAGCCTGAGCAAGGGGCTTCTTCCCCTTGGAAAGAGTACTAAGTACTATGGTGGCACAGGATGCATAGAACTCTCAAACCATGGTTCGACACTACTTCCCTGGTGATTTGGCCATCCACTGGAGCCTGTATCTACTGATAGCATCCTATAGATTAAGGACAGTGTCTATTCCAGAGGGAATGATCTGGTGATCCTTATAATTAGAGTGGATTTGTTTATACTGCTCATTCTGATGCACGCCCTCTATGTAGATATCCAACATCCCCTTAACATACCACCGACTATTGAGAGCATCTGGAGGTGATGGTGATGTTTGAGGTGGTGCGACAGAGGACTCTATCTTCGACTCATCACTGGATGCTGACTCTGACTCTGACTACTCTCTAGATGGAGTCATTTGAATAGAGCTCCTACTATTGTTGCCTCTCTCGTTAGATTGGGGAGTACGTAATGGCCTAGGTCTGGTCCTACCCAAGTATGGTGGTAGCCTATGTCTATGGTCTATCAGTATCCGGGTCAGATCAGACGTTGAGCTCCTCAATTGATCCACTAGTCTTGAGTGCATCCTGCTACCCCAAGGTCTCATCCTTGAGCCTCCTCTGCATGGATCGAATCTCATCATGTCTCAAATTTGGGTCTATAGTACCTAAAACTTACACATTTAGTGATCATGGTTAGCCCCACAAGTCAAGCAATAAAAAGCAAGATTAAATCAGGCTTGGTCACAGAAGGGACTACAAAGGCACTTCTACGGGCCATAATGAAAATGATGAGCTGTAGAAGTCTCTTGTAGAAATAGTGTCCACAATTTTTGCTTACTGGAGTGGTATCTAAGAGACCAGGTATAACACATAGAAGAATCAACGAGTCAAAGACTGAGTCCTAGATGTGTTCTAGTGTTTAGAATTTAACAGGCAGGGATCTACGAGTCATAAAATATTCTACGACTCATAGAAAGCTTTATATTATTCTCAAAAACATCAAATTTCTAGATTTTCATATGAGGGGAAATTATAGCTCATGGAAATTTCTACAGGTTGTAAAAGACCCTCGTGAATTGGAAAAACATAGTGACCTAAGTATCTAAGCCTATCAATAGAACTAATACGACATTTTCAACAATAATGTTCAACATCGAAGCAATACACACACACCTCCACGTGACTTATATCAAGCATCCAACACCCCACATACAAATCTTATCATACACCCCATCTAATATCATTTGACATGTTTTCTCAAACTAACTGACCCTATTTGAACGAATTAGCATCAGATTATCACATATGTCATCACACACAAAATTTTCATGCACATTTTCAACTCAAATGGTATGTGATTACATGGATTTCAAACACATCATTCAAACATAATGACAAGGCCAAACACATAAATTTCAGGCTTTTACACATATTCACACATAGGCACCTATTTTTCATAATTCAATTTCAAACACAACAATGACATATATGGGTTGATTCATCGGATTACCATAACCATCAATTAATTTCAACCTAATCACACAATTTTTGGTAATTGAAAGGATTTTTAGGCCCAACAACATACCAAATTGAATGACCAAGATGCAGAAATTAAAGGAGGATTTAAAGGAGGTAGAACCCTAGGGTTACCAGAAAGTTGGCTGGAAAATGGCAAATAACCGATCGTCGATGATCGAAGGACAAGGCAAAGGGGTCATTGGGTTTTCGATGTAATTTTAGGGGAAAATAAGGTCAAATTAATTTGACTCCATCCTTTTACAGTTTGAGCAGATTGGCCAAAATTAATGGGCTTGGATTCCATAAAACCCTAATTATGGGTCGTGGATGTTTTTACGTCCTGTAAATCATGGTCTTGTGGAATGCATAAACCCTAATTTTGGGGAATAAGTTTCACGGACTATTCCATGAGTCATGGAATTGGATATGACTCATGTAGTTGATCATAAAAACTCCAACAGTTAGTCAAAAATTAGAAAACTTACATGGGGTCCATGAGCCCTATTCATAGTCCGTATTTTTGTCTATGGACCATAAAGTTAGCTCGTGGAGTAAAGTGCACAATTTTTTCCTCACTAGAAATGTTCTATGAGATAGTGTACAAGGCGTAAATTGACATACGACTCATCGAACTAATCATAGAATCACTTCTTGATGAATTTTCAAACTCAATCATGTACCTACACATTATTCATAGAACATACTGTTACCCTATGTGCAACCAATCCAATGTCCAAAATTACAACCAAAATGTTAAAAACTAAACTACCTACAAGTCTAATAGCTAAAAGCAAAACATAATTACAACTATTACATCAAATATCTTGGGTTTCCTCCCAAGTAGTGCCTGATTTTTTATCGTTGCATAACTTGGACAACATGGTTACTCATACTTCGCCAAGTGCCCAAACATCCTTCTTCAGGTTGTCTGGCCTATTTATTGACTAATAAATATTGAAGACAAATTCTTCATCATTTAATTTAAAACTGAGTTGGCTAGCTTTCATATCCACTAGTGCTCGACTAATGGTTAGAAAGGGCCTTCCCAAGATGATTGGGACTTTGAAGTCGACTTCGCGATCTAGGATCATAATGCTTGTGGGGAATGTGAATTTCTCAAATTTGATAAGTATGACATAGAGTATCTCTCTACAGGATTTTTTGCCATACAATTATCCATTAATAACAGCATGTTTGTTAGAGTTAGGGCTCTCAGTCCTAGATTTTTAAAGATCGCAAGAGGGATTAGATTTATGATGGCACCAAGATAATATAATGACCTTGCGAACTCCATATATCCAATAAGTGTAAGGTATGGCAAAAGCATCGAAATCTTATCTCTTTTGCACCTAGCACCTTGTGGAAATTGCACTATAATGCTATAGTTCTTGGGAGAGCTCCTGACTCATAATACACTTCTTCATAACCAGGTCCTTCATAAACTTTACATACCCTACCCTAGAATCTTCTTCAATGCCTCAATAACAGGGACGTCAATGGAGAGTTGTTTCAATATAGAGAGAAAGTGTTTGAACTTTCCCTCCTCCTCCTCCTTTTTTTTGATTATTTAAGGAAAGGGAGGAGGAGGTCGAGGAATGGGCTTCAGCTTCTATGGAGCCTTTCCAACATCACTCACCCCATTCTTAATATGATGATCTCTAGTATTAGTATCCTTAACCTCAACTATCTTCTCTCGAACATCATCAGCATCTACTAGCATAGGAGGATCAATGGTACTTTTACCACCATGACAGTAACCGCCATGCACTGCCCTTCTTTCTTTAGGTTTTAAATAGTGTTGCTAGCTAGTGTGTCTGTCTGATACTTATTGAGTTGATTTGACACTTGACCAAACTATTTCTCCAAGATATTTGACAGCAACAGAATTAGACTTGATTTTCTGATTTATGCTGGAGATGTCAGACTTCATCCCCCTCAAGGTCTCATCCTGTGTCTCAGCTTTCTTCAATAGGTAGACAAATATCTCCTCAAATTTGGAACTGCTAGCATCGGTATCACAATTGTGTGATGGCACATAAGGACCATTTCTATAACCATCTCTTCGACCCTAATCTGCATTCTCTATCCTGGCCCCTATTCCTATTATAGTAACCTCTATGATTATCTCTAAATGCTCCATCTCTATTATAGTTCCGACCTTAGTTTCCTTGATCTTGGCATCAATAGTCTTGATTGACCCTTAGGCATTGAACCAGAACCACCACCACCCTCGCCCCCTCATATAATCATTAATAAAGCAAGTGTCCTCCTTATAATGGGGATCCTCGTACATGGGTGCTCACGGAGGCTGATGAACAACTATATTAACTCATTCTTGATTTTATTTTATCATCACCTCCACATTAGTATAAATTCGAGAAAGCTTTTACGTAGTATCCTCATTTATTTTAACTTGCTTCGAACCAATATTGACGGTGCATGAAGTTTTGGTAGATGACCTATCCTTTTGCCCCCATGTACGATTTGTCTTAACTATCTTTTCCATCTTCTCATCAATCCTTGAAAATGCTTGACCCAAAAACATATCCCCCATGATGGTATCAATACATGCTTGACTATTCTCGTCCAAAGCATGGTAAAAGATCTCTACCAAGGCAGCATGAACAATTTTGTTTCTGGTATACTCCTCAAGCACTTTATGAATTGCTCTCATGTAATACTGATCGAGTCACTAGGAAGTTGCTCAAAGTTGATTTGATCTTTCAACTTAAACTTCTTTGATCTCAGGAAGTACCTCTCCAAAAGGACCTTCTATAAATCAGTCCAACTGGTGAGTGAACTCTACGGGAGTTTGGATAGCCATAGCACTTCATTGCCTGTTAGAGGCAATGGGAAGACACAATATCCCACACCATCCATAGATAAATTTTGTGTTCCTATCACACTTATATAGACAAACGCAACAGTTTGTAGATGACTATGTGGATCCTTTGATGGTAGGCCCATAAACAATCCACGGTTTCACAGTATCTGAAATAACCCACTCAAAACCATGAACTTTGTGTCAGCTGGTAGTGACAGTAACACACCAGCTCCAGTAACCTCCATATCAATATGGTTCAGCCAATATTGGTTCCACTAATAAGCTTTGGGATTGAAGTTCTATAGCTGTAGAGCAGTGTCCTCAAGAGGAGGTGGGTTATCATTACTCACATAGTAATTCTCATTCTAGTACAAAGATGCATTTACAATGTTGTTTATATTATCTTGGTCCATCCACCTTAATCTTCTCTGGATCTCTAGGTCAAATGGAGTTAAGAGAATGCCTCGACTTTGTGAATTGGCTATACACTACACTTGTACCCTAAAATCGAACAAAAATAACAAAAAACGTAAAATGAGGGAAATAAGGATTAATTCACAAACTACTTGAATTAGACAAGTCTAGTTGTATTCCCCAGTAATGGCGCCAAAATCTTGATATCGCCCAAGCTACACCTCCTTTATATGGCTAAAGTGATCATTGGCAACACATATAACCTAACCAAGATTAGGGTTGAATCCCATAGGGAATATGGTAGACTTAGAAGAATTCAATGCAATTTGGGTTGATTAACCAATTTATCTCCCCAAAGGGTGGAGGGTTGTAACAACTATGAAAAGTAATCCTAAATTAAGTCAAGTGTTAAACCACTATGAAGAGTAATTAGGGTATTATGTTCCCCATGATTCTCTAACTCAATATTACCAAATAATCAAATTCTTTTACATTGTGTAGCATGCAGAACAATGAGTTAAGTTTACTAAAATCCTTTAGCCCAGGCAAGAGGCAAATTTCACTATATGACTTAGTCCATCCCCGCAGTATGACATTACTAACCCTTACCAATTGTTCCAGTACAACCTTCCCTTGGCCCAATTCGATTAATTAGACATGAAATATCAATTGAATCCTATTAGTTAATGTATTTTTCTATTCATTACTACCTTGATCTAGTTAGTAACACTAGGCGAGTTCTAATGTTGTCCGCCATTAGAAATCATTCAATATGAAGAAAATTAATTTATACATGCATGCACACTTTTCAAGAATTACGAATTACTAAGTTTTACCTTGTTAATTCTCCATGGTTCCCACAACCCTAGTTCTGGATTTAGCTACTCATGATCAGTGTAAACGCAAGACTTTTGAATTTAAATAACATAACTGAGCACTTACACAAGAGAATTAAGCACAAGAAATCCAAACTCTTCAGTAAGAATCACAAGATTGAAATTGAAAGACAAAATAAAGTTTTACAAGTGTTTCTCTCAAGCTTTCTATTATTATATCACGTCCCTCTTCTGTTTCCCACTAAAAAATAACCTAAAAGAAACCTACTTATAGTGTTCAAAGTATAAAACCACAACAAAATAAGATAACTAGGTCTGCAGACTCTACGACAGCTTCTACAGGCCAAATAACATTTTACAGCCAGTAGACGGGCTTTCATGGATTGCTTCCTCAAATCTAGGGTTGACTTCCAGGACACCCTTCTATGGCTGGTGTAAGGTTCTACAACCTATAAGGGGTTTCATCTGATGACTTTATAGCAACTCCCCATTTTCTGATCATCAGGGCACAACACTAAGTCTACAACTTGTATTAACTTCTACAAATCATCTGTACGTTTGTAGAATTTACTTCAGAAAATCATCCTTCACTAGAATTGTGTACGAAACCATATTTATGGCTCATAAAGGGTCTCATAGAACATCTTCTTCAGCAAATTCTGCACACTCAGCCCAAAAATTGTGTCAACCCTGTGATCCTGTAAAACAAACATAAAAACACATCAAATCTACTAACATCATATTGACAACACACAAAATTCATAGTTTCAAGTATCAAAAGTATTATATTCTGATAGCACATCAAGAGGTAAGGTACTTGCTCTAGCTTTCTCGGCCTCTACTTTGTGAAGGGTCTCCATTAGCACATGTTTGTTCTTGAAAACATTACCATTCACCTTCATGCACATGTCTTGATAAGTTTACTTGTAAATCTTCTTGGACTCCTAGATGATTTAGGGAGCCCAATTTAGTGGGGCATGCATCACATTAATCCATGCCTCAATTCGGTGATGTTTTTGAATCAGTTCCAAAATCGTGGGTTCCCAGATTGGGGATTTAGACCCTACTTATTCTTCTTCGGATCTCTCCTCTTTTAAAGCTGAGGAAGGTTCTATGGCAATCTTTTTACCCCTATCTATAGCCTCTATCCTGGCATGTTTGGGTGAATGGGATGACCTTTGACTAGGTCCTTGGAGAGATATCGAGGGTAGTGAATACCCTGGTGGCTCATCCTCATCCACCATTCTATTCCGATGAATCGGGGGTTTAGGTTGTTCCAACGTTGTGTTCAACATTGAAAATCTCATTAAGAACAAAAGAATCAAAATAGGAATAATAATACAAGCCTAAAATCATATTGAGAGTTGCAAGCATCTGGTGCTCACAAAGGAAATGTGAATTGCATAGTATTGTTGGAAAGCTCAAATGAGCTCACCAGAAGGTCCTAAGAAAATAGGTGGGGGAATATGTGAGATGGAGTCAGATTTGGTAACTCGCCAAACCAAATAGGCAAGACATCAGTACCTTATGAAAACATCCCTTGCAAAACCATTCGGGGCCTGTAATAAGGGCAAGCTTGTTGCATGAAAATGCAATTTGCCGACCCAATTAGCGATTCAAAGGAGCTCACTAAATAGACTCATTATATAAAATGAATTTCAACTCATTTCAAACTAACTTTTACTCTACAAGCACTTATACACACTTTATAAACACCATTATAAATATGCATGCATCACACCCACTATCCCATGCCTCCCAACTACTTAGACTTCATGAAAAACAGCATGTGAATATGTGATCGACAGTAAACCCTAAAGAGAATCATCACTAATCCATCATCAGGAGAACTTGTAAATAATTGGACACAGGGTTACTTAGACTTCACCCCCAAGCATTCAACAATCACCCTCACACATCAATCCTCAACTATTTCAGTCTTTCAAATCAAATCTACACCCAAAACCAAGCATATGTTTTCCTAACACAATCCAACACATAAAAACTTGATTTTGACCCAATTTTCATCAAATCAGATATCCAACAATAGTATCCAGAGTAGAAATTTCACACAAGCCAAAGAGAATTAATAGAACTCAAAGGTCACCATTGTTAAAGTACCTTTTCATGTTCTAATTTAGCTAAACTAGATACAACCTCATAAACTTGAAATCAAGCAAGAATAAGTACTCACATGGAATTTATCCTAGTTACACCTAAAAACACATAAATAGTGGATTGGAAATCGAAAATAAGAAGACATACCTTTCAATAAAGTTTTAGATCAAGTGGATGATGTCAAACTTTGTGGAAACTCCTAAAAGACACACTAAAATCTTGAAAATAAACTTGTCAAAAGTGAATGACACATGGGGTAGTTAGGTAAAGTAGAGAAAGAAGTGATATTTTGAAAAGACTTGACATTAACGTCTATAAGAAGCTTTCTATACTCACTCCAGGATAACTTTTGCGAGGTCACTAACATTATCAAATGGTTTGGAAAATCGTAGAGCTCAATTGCCTCACAAATTTTGACTTAGTTTGAGGAGCAAGGGGATCTTTATTAGATCGACTTACCTCAAAGACATGATCGATGAATCACCGATTGATTTTTATACTCGCCCTTTTAATAGTAGCCCATGGAATAATTTTGGGCCGACTTTGGTGACATCATGTGTTATCACTGACCATGTTGGTGTATCACATATTTTCATCCAACTTGCCAAATTATCCTTCACATCACCTCTTTTCCTTCAACTTACCTACTCAATTCCCAATACTTGCAAACAACCAAAACAACACCAAAACACTAAGAATTTAAAAATAAAACTTGGGTTGCCTCCAAAGAAGTTCCTTAGTTAACACCATGGGATGACTTAACTAAGCATCTTTTTAAACATCAACATGAGTGTTGTCTTGCTTTGAATTTTCAATGGTATTACTTGAAAGACCTCCTTGTAGCCTTTTGTTCAGCTGAGAAAAGATTTTCCCAATTGAGACTCAAGGTGTTTGATAGCAGCGGAATGTGATGTTACCAGTTGATTCAATGTTGAGAAATTACCTTTCATCTCCTTGAGGGCATAGTCAGAAGCTTTCACTTTGTTCAAAATTTGAGCTAACATGTCCTTGGATCGATAGTGTTCCATATCAACCTTATTCTCTCCAATCTTCAGATGCTAATATGGAGGCACATAACGCTATCTTTCAGCTTCACACTTTGTCTGATTCAAACCATGATCTCTCTAATCTCCTCCTTGATTCTAACCTTGATTGACATTTTTAATTTGAAATTTGGGTGATAAGAACCCATTTGACACAAGTACTGGACATCTTTATCACATGCAACAACCTCTTGAGATAAATTCTCACTTGGTCCAATAGCGTTAACCGCTTTAGTAATTCCTGTAACACGTTTTGTCAAGAGGTCAAGATGTGTCATTATCTTAGCAATATTTTCATCCTGATCTTGGTTCTTTTTAGTTTACTTTTGTCAGACCTAAGGTAAGAGGTGTAACCATATCATCTCTTGTGTACCATTCTCTGTGAATCTTTGTCATTTCATCCAACAACTCTATTGTCCTAGAAAATGTTTGCCTCATTAGACAACTACGTACCGAGTTGTCAGCCGAAGTCTTATTAACTAAATCCAAGGTCCTATAGAAGTACTAGGGAAGCAAATGGTTAAGCACCCCCATGATTCAGACATTGTAACAAGATCTTTTGGAATTAGATCCAAGTTACGTGGATCAGTTCTCTTTCCACCCTTTTTAAAATTCTAAATGTTATTCCTCAGCTTTAACATCCTTGATGGTGGAAAGAATCTCTCAATAAAGGCATCTCTCAGCTTATCGCATGAAGTGAGATTCAGTTGGAAGTTTAGCCAACTAATTTGAAGCCTCATCACTTAACAAGAATAAGAACAACCGAACACGCATAGACTCTTGAGATATATTTTTAAATGTGATGGGGATAGACATATCTAAGAATTTTCTTATATAATCATGAGGATCCTCATTTGGTTTCCCATAAAAAGAGCCTTCAATTTGCAGTAGTTGCAACATAGTTTCGTTGATGTCAAACACTGTATTACCTTTGGTTGGTGGTAATCGTATGGCACTAACTTTTCCCACCACATTCAACCTAATTTCTTTGACATTCGCAACGTCATCGAGGTTGGAAGTGTTGTTGTGTTGCCCTGTATTTGAACTAGACATGCTTCCCACTACACTCTTTTCTTTAACTAATAATTGGAAAAAAAAATAAAAAGGATAGTAAACAAACTCAAACTACAAAAAACTAATTCTCCAAAGAACTTCTTTAAACAAATCTAATGTCATTTTCCCAGCAACGACACCATTTTGATTGGACTAGGCTATGGAAGGTTTAAAGATATGCACCGTTTTTTAAAACGCGTCAAAACACATTTTGCAACCTCAATCCATACATAAAAAATATGACTAAACAACAAAACCCATAAGAATTCATCAATAAATTAAGTAAAATTAAACACCAAAAATAGCCAATTACAGCAATGTAAGTGTTGCATCGACTAACTTGATTGAGCTAGACCTGATTGACTTTGATATCAGCAAGGGTATAGATTGATTATCTTCTTGTTATGCCACAGTTTATTGCCAAGCTAATTTTACTCGATTTCATTCTTAGGTAAGCCACTACTGTTCTAGAAAGGTAATACTATAAAATTAACACACGTGTTGAATAGGGAAAAGTTGATTTTATGTCTTAGGTATTTTAAAATTATATAGTCTTATAATGAAAAGAATAGCATATAAATTTTTATTAAATTATTTCTTCTATTTGAATTGTAATTGATATACTTAATTGTTTCTAATGAAGTTCATCAAATAGTAATAATTTTACAAAAAAAAATAAATAATATTTAGACGAAAGGATATTGAGAAGTATGAATATACTTAAGTTTTTAAATTCGAATAGGTCAAACTGAAATGAAAATAGTGCAACTCTTTTTAGGAGAAGATGGAGCAAAGGTACACTACAGTACAATAATAACGACATATTCATTGAAATTTCAGAAAGTGCGGTTTGGAAAGAGTAAAGTATAACTTATTTTATCTTGTGAAGGTACAGAAGTTATTTCCAAAAGTGTTACGGTCTAACCTTATAGGTCATGATGGCGCCCACTTTACACTCAATAGGCAACTAAACCCTGTCCTGGAACAACTAGCAATTGGTATAGTAAAATAATTTAACAATAATTACCTTAAGATCAAGCTAATACTAGGAATACATAAACATAGTAATAGCAAAATATCACCTCCCAAGACCTGAAAGTCACTTGTACAGATCTACTATAGACACGATACAACTCATTAACCATAATACATCTCGAGTCACAAAGGATAACCACAAATACGGAAGGAGTCTAAAAGGATCCATGGACGTCTAATGCTCACTACTAGTCTTCGAATATAGCTATCACAGGAAGAGTCACCACTGATAACTCATGCTAGGACCTACACCACGAAATTTGATACCTAGTAGGCATCATAGGTCGAGTAAGTAAGAATAGTAAATAAAGTATGAATAGACCAAATATAACACCATAAGCATCTAATCACACGAACCAATTATATAGTCTACTGAAGATGATGGTAACCAAGGATGGATGATTGAGTAGTGATGTACACGGGTGTAAGGGCCTACTGTCTATACATGTACACCAACTAGACTTCTATAAGCCTAGCCCATTCACCTACCACAATAAAAGGGTGAACAAGTGTAAGGTCTGGGTGTTAAGTCTAGATGAAGTTCGTGAGCCAACTATGCACATATAATCACATCTTCGACAGAACCTCTCATTGGGATTTTAACCCACTCAGTATACCCTATTTCAGACTCAAATCAGAACTACTAGTCAAACTTTAATCAACTCCACTTGGACTTTAACCGAGCATTCATGTCCTGGACTTTAATTCAACATAAGGTCAAACGTGGACAATGGTCTGGCCCATACGCCTTGACTAGTCCAAAATACCCTCTATTAATGCGGACTTTAATGGCAATCGCAGGGACTCTAACCTAACAGTGTGGGGACTTTAACCTAGCAACTTGTAGTTGTACAAACTTTTACTGTACCTTTTAACCAGGTGTATATAGAGAGTACCACATCCTCGTCTGCACACGATCCTACTCGATGGACATGCAAAAATATGAGGGAAAAGCTTGGGCTTCTAGCTATAGGGGACTCTAAGGTGCCAGGGTTATGCTAATGGTCCCTGTATGTCCTAGGCAAATCTGATGAGCTACAGGAACAATGCAAAAGGCCAGCTAGCAGAAGGAATAATCAAGTTACTGACTCATAACAACCTATCTTTGGACCAACTCAACAGACTCTAGTTTGTCAATCCCGTCTATAAGAATCTATGCTTCTCAAGTCACACCAGAATTAAATATGGTTGTTTACCACTTTTGACCAGCATGGGTTTAGGACATTACTAAACTAAGCCTAAACTAAGGCCCAACAACAACAACCACAACAGGGCATAAGTGCAGTACACATGAATATACCAGTCACAGACATGTTTGACATGTCAAACAATAGCTTTGTCAATTTCCAGTAAGAAAAAGTATAGCAAACAATTAGTATACGATAGAAAATCATATATCAGCCCTCCCCAAGGGATTCTCAATAGGTCAAACCATCACTCTATCAACCCAGACAATAAATATTATAATAAGAAATCAACAAACTAGCCATATATGCCCATAACACGGTAACCATTGTTAAAATAGTCACAGATAATAGCTAATGTAATCATACTCAACATGTAAGGAATTTAACCCCTTTCATTACTTTCCAATCAGTCAACCCCAAATAAAACTCATATATTCTACTCAGTCTAAGAGAGGGAAGATTGTTGCACACCTATATGTCAATCACAGAACTCTCTAATTACTCTACTGGCACTTTTCCTTTCTAGGCGATCTCAGAATGTTGTCTAACTGTCCAAAATAAAACCAAAACCTCAATATGATCATTTTGATATTAAGATAATAGAAAATGGGCTTAAGTCAGTTTTTGGATCAAAAAGAAGGCCCACACCAAAACCCTAAAGCAGAGTCTATATACTAATCTTCATACTTCTCCAAGCCTGAACTTCAAATTTGAGCTCAATCCGAGGTCTAAAGCAATATAAAATAACCCAATAATGAAAATTATTTCTTCACATAAAACATAATACAAACAATAGGTTTATAGGCATTTTCACTTCAAATGTATCTCAATTAATCAATTCTAACATTATCACAATATACACCATAAGAAAACACATAGAATAGACCCAAGATGCACGAAACTTTGACTGAAAATGAAAAAGAAATCACATGTCAAGGTTTTTGAAAAAGTATATCCAATACACAGTAGCAAAAGATAAAAATTTACTTCAAAGAACATACCAAAAGAAATTTTCTACGTTCCCCCAATGTTTATCTAAAAAAATACACAAATTTATCTTTTGAATCACTAAAATCGAATATCAGATGGAGATTATACTGCAATTGAGATTTGCTTATATTTCTCCTCGCGAACTTGGAATTATATACTATAGTGCCACCACTCGCATACCTCCACAAACGCGGAGTAAAATTAGTCAAAGTATAGATCGTACCCCATGAACATGGAGCATTACCAGATAATGCCCTACAAACGCGGATTTTAGCCCTGCAAACGCGAAGCACAAGTACCCAATGCTTCGTGAATGCATCCCAGGCTCTACAGATGCGGAGCACATGTGATGCCTTCTTCGTAAATGCGGACCTACCTATGTGGACACAAAGCGTTGGATCTGCATCAGATATCAACTATTTTCAATTTATTCGAAAGGGATGTAGGACTCGTTAGGAGTCCTATTTTCACAAACAATGTAATCATACAAAATTCGACATTCTAGATCCAGTGATGCTATCAAAATTCTCATATGAGCTCATTTTATTTAGTATGGATCCCACTACCTTATTTCATTTTTACTCAATTTTCACTGGGAAACCCAAAATGCAATTAGAAGTCTCGAAAAATCAAACAAAAGATCCTTCTTGACCAAACTCGGCGTTCCAGAGCTAGAATCCTCATTAGGGAACATTTATCAAGAATAATGACTAAAGTCAACTACTGGTCTATTCTGGAGGCTAAATCGCAAAACTTGGTATAAACTGACACTGAAAACCTCGATATTTCTTCTAACATGATGTAACCTTTTAAATTTTATCTAACCTTTTCAATTTTAAATAACTTCCTGCAATTTTAAGTAAGTTGTACATAAATAGTCGCATGTTTTTTTTATTCTACATGTGAGTTTTGGTTATTTGTTGAATCGTTCAGTTCCTGATGGTTAGTTGTTTTAATCATGTATTGGTTGATACCATCGGTACCTACATTGAGTTGGCTGATAAGGGAATGTTTAGGATATAATTTCTTAAATATTGTCCTTTTGATTTATCAGTCTTATAAAAATACTGCACATAATGTACACCAACAACAAAAGTGTACGCAGTGGTACATGATGTACACCAATTATGTTTAAGTACATATTAAAATGGTGTCTATCACACAATTTATTCTGGTGGCTTATGAAAAAAATGTCACTAATGTGGATAAGTAGGATCGCTATTAAACTATAAGGTGTGTTGAGCCTTTTTTAAGCATATAACTTTTTTCTTCTTCTTACTTCTTACTACTAGTTGACGAATAATGACTCAATTCTTTTTACTTCTAATGGTTGACGAATAATGATTCAATTAATGGTGTGTTTGGTAATAAGGGAAATACTTTTCAAAAAATACTTTCTAATTTTTTATGTCTGGTTGGCTTAAATATTTTGAGAATCGACTTATTTTTGTCAAATTTAAGAAAAATAACTTCTCTTCAAAAATTAAGAAAAATATTTTTCAATATTCATCTCCAACTTCAAATTACAATATGTTTTCTTACCCCACCCCTAGTCCTACCATCTCCCCTCCTAGCCCCATCCCCACCCCCTCAGAAAAAATATAATTTTTTTTCTAAAATGAATCAAATTATTTGAAAAGTTAGCTTTGGAGCCAAATGTAGTCGAATTTCGCTTCAAAAGTTGAGGTTGAGTCTAGATTTGGAAGTTGATTTAGATCTTGATTTAAAAGTTGAGTTCCACATTGGTGTTAGGGTCGGTTCTTGATTTAAAAGTTGGGTACCAATTTGAGTATCAGAATAGGATCCCAAATTGATCAATCGTGTCCAGAATCGGATGTTGGGGTCATGTCCTGGATTAGATCGTGAGGTTGAATTTTTGATTGATCATTCGGGTCGGATCTCGAATTGAATGTCGGGGTTGGGTTTTGAGTCGAGTGTCAGGGTCAAGTTTTGATTTGAGTATCTGGTAAGGGTCCCGAATTAATTACTAGTGTTAATTTTTATGTCAGAAATTATTTTTGTAAAAAAAATTTTCTACTCTCTATCCAAAAATAAAAGAATATGTTTTGAAAAGTACTTTCATTCACTAACCAAATAATAGAAATTATTTTTAATTCACCAACTAAGCGTGAGAAAATAAACGGAAAATCAACTTATTTTTCAAGAAAATATTTTCTAAAAAAATTTTTTTCATGAAAACATTCCTTTCATACAAGCACACCCTAAAAGTTCACTAGTAGCTAAATGCAACCATTAATTTTCTTTGTGGAGGGATGATCCTTGAATAACTAGATGAAAGGAAAAAAATGAGGCAGAAGAGGTTCCCATAAAGGAGATAGTGGTTGTGGCGAAGGAAAAATTGGTTGTGATGGTGGTGGTAACGATGGACAAGGACGTAATGATTGTTGTGGTGGAAGGAGGAGGAAGAGGAAGAAGTGCTGATGGAACAGGAGGAGGTGATGGTTGTTGTAATGGTGATTGTGGTGGTAGAGGAGGAGGAAAAGGTGATTGTTATGTTGGCGGTGGAGAAGGAAGAGAAAAGGAGGTAGCAATGGTGGTAGAGAAGGAGGTCGTAGTAGTAGCTGAGAAGAAGTTGGTGGTGATGGCAGTAACAGTATAAAGAATGGGAATGATGGTGGTGGTCAAAAGAATGGGGATGACAGCATTGGCAATAAAAGGAGTGGAAAAATAGGATTTTTGTGTAAATTATAAATCTTAAAGATTTTAAAAATGTTATTTACACTAATATTAAAATTATCACTTCCACTCAATAATTTATTTTATTTTCTGAAAAAAAAATCCCAAAGAAATTGTGTTGGATTTCTTTCTTAAAATGTATTTAATTGAGGACCTCCTCTTTTAAGAAGATAATTTCAAATATGTACCAAAAACATATTAGAATATTGCCAAAAGAATAATAAGATGAAATGTAGCCAAATTTTCTTATTTAGCCAAGATTTATTTCTGTGTAGCCACAGTTCATGGTTCAACCGAGGCTAAATAACATTAATTTTTATTTTTTATTAAGGATAGTTTTATTTTTATTTTTTACCAGCTACAATTTACCCGTGACTTAGCTATTTTTTTGCTTATAATTACTAGTTAAATTATATATATATAATATGTATCAGTGTTGTATAGATAATGCATAAACATGTATGAGCATTGTATAAGTGGTGTATGAACATGAATATAATATATAATTAATTATGTAATGTATTGATATTTGTATAAATAGTTATGTAGTGTATATGTGATGTATCGATATTTTATAAATTATGTATAAACCTATATTAATGTAATTCAAAATAGCATATAAACATGTATATATAATGTACAAAAAATAATGTAGTACATATGTAATATATTGATATTGAATAAATGTGTATAATCATGTATCAAATTATTTAAATAATTATATGATATATTAATATTTAGTTGACTATCATACATTTTCACCTTACTAAATAAAACAAAATAAACAATAAAACATTCATTTTTCCATGAAAAATTGAAATAATTAGAAAATAAAAATTTCTAAACAAGAGCAATAATAAATCTAAACAGCAAAAATTTTTCAAATACCATTATTTAGCCACGGTTTAACTGTGGCTAAGTAGCAAAAAATAATTAAAAAAAAACATGCTAAATTACATGAAGTATGACCCTTTTAATTGAATTGGGTCATCTTGGATAATTTTGTAAAATTGGGCCAAAAAAATGGTAAACAAATGTTATGGAATGTCATCTGGTGTAATTTTTACTTTTTAAGAATCTTTTTTGTATATCTGAGAGCAAAATTTAGAATACTTATTGATCATTGGAACTCAATTATGTATAGTAATAAAATAATCATATATAAATCAATGAAAGTATTTTCTTAATTGGTGAAGATAAACTCCTTTTTTTTTTGTCAAAAAGAATTGGCAGTAGGGAAAGAGAAATAGAAAGGGAATTAGGGGAATGCAAAATTCTAATCGATCAATAAATTCAATCGATAAAAATGTTATTGATTTATTGTTATTGAGTTATTAGGTTATCGTATTTTTAATGATTTTAGAAAAAAAAATTATTGGGTTATCGGTTCGATATCGATTTTTACTATTGAGTTATTGGGTAAATCGATAACCCAATAAGATTTTAATAATTTACTATTTTACCCCTTCATAAATATTAACTAATAGTAATTTAATAGTAATAGGCACTACAACAATATTTTACCTATTTTAATCTTTACTGTACTTAAGTGATTAGTTACCCACTTTTGTATTTTAATTTGTAATTAACTAACTATAGCTTTTGCAAGTTTATAAATATAATCTTTGTACTATATTTGGATTTGTTAATGCGAATTATCATTATCATTCTTATCGGGTAAATCGAAAATCAAACTGTTAAGGACTTAAAATTGATAAATCAAAAATCAATAAAAAAATATTTTATTGGGTTCTTATTGGTTTAGTATATTTAAAAATTGAAAACCAATAAATCGAATCAATAATGTACAAAATAGAACTGAACCGACCAACGCACACCCCTAGGAATTACAATGTGAAGATCGAACTCTCACCAATAAGATCGGAGTTCAGATAGCCAACCAATTCAATCAAAAAGAAAAATTGCTAATTATTAGAGCCATGATTGTAACAATCTTAATTATTTAAAGAATCTCTTCTTGAAATTGTTAAATCATATACTAATTCCCTTCTATATTTCCTACTTTACTACGAGACCGAAAAGAAAAATATTAGGATAACTATCTATAGTTACAGTACATAAAAAGTGCGAAGATATTTAAAAATATTGTTTAAATTTTTTATACTTCATTAAAAGAATTTTCTTTAGATAAAATTATCTTTTCATGAGTATTCCTCACATAATTGTCATTTTATTATTATCCTTATATTTAGGACTTCAAAATTAATTAAATTTCTTATTTAATCTAAAAAAATAATAATAATTAATAATTCTAAATTAATTAGAATTTTATCTTATATAAAAAATATAATATGTCTTCAATTTTATTATATATGATATGTAAATAAATTATTAATAACAATTATTTAGTAAGTCCGTAAAGGACTTCACGAAACATCTAGGTTGATCCCAATTTGAAATTGGATCATCAAATCATTGTTACAATTCCAATTGAGAATTCGAGTATATTGCCCACCGAAATTTCCATAAAGGCTTAATTATGAAATTAAAATTTTTATTTTAGGTAAGTTGTTACTTTAACCAAATAAGAAAAAAGTTTGCAGGTGATACCCTATATAAGGTGTGATGAAAAGCTTCATGCTAAGGTTTTGGCTTTTTTCTATTTTCTTTTCTTATTATTTTGATTTTGATACAAGTCGTCTTTAACATATGCGTATTACACATATGTCCCACGTCAATTGATAAAATTATGTATAAGATGAACAAAATTATTAGAAAATAACAAATGACATTAAAATAAATATTATATCTACTTAAATGATAAGAATTTATATAGAAAAATTAAGAAGCTATCTTTTAAAAAAAATATGAAACCCCTTCTTTAATATTTGTTATTTATTTGTGTGACCATTTTAGTAAGATTTATATAAAGTTCAACTATTAATTTTTAAAGTCTTTGAGTGTTGGGACGTTTATTGTTGTAATGACCTGGTTGGTCATTTTTGAGTTTATCTGTAAAAATTATTGTTTTGCCCTTTTATAAGTTGCTTTGGACCTATTTTGAATTATTTGTATTGTTGAAATTGAAATACTATGTTTTAAAAGTAGAAAAATAAGTATTGGCATTTTTGGAAGCTTAGTTATTGAAAAAGTGAGTTTTTATATCATTTTGAGTTTCGGATGTCAAATCGGAGATCCGTCAATTCCATCAACTATAGAACATTGAATCTGGTCTAGAAGAAATTACAAAACTAAATTCAACGTTAAAATAATTTTTTTTAGATCTAAAGTTGCTTTTGTAGTTGTTTTCGAAGCCAAAGTTTAACTTTGGTCAACATTCAAAGTTCGAAAGTTTGGATTAAAATTCTAACAAATTCAATAGTTTGGAATAGTGAAACTAATGCTAGAAATGGTCTTGTCATAATTTTTGGAGTTGTTGAAGGTAGTTTTGGTATTTTGAGTTTTAAACTAGTTTTATTGAGTTGCCTTCGTAATTATGGTGAGGAAACCTCGAAATTGATTCCTAATTATACCGT
This sequence comes from Solanum sejunctum, assembly GCA_025642045.1. Lineage (NCBI taxonomy): Eukaryota > Viridiplantae > Streptophyta > Magnoliopsida > Solanales > Solanaceae > Solanum > Solanum sejunctum. Next base: position 390 of record JAOTQJ010163725.1, on the reverse strand, counting down.
TGTGTTCAGATCGCTATTTTTGGTATGGATACATGTCTAATTTGTGAAATTTGGGTTCTGAATGAGTATCGAGGGTTTGTTCTGAGTTTGGAATGAGTTGTGTGTTGCTTTTTCTGGTGAAAGGCCCATTCTACTCCGCGTTTGTGCCTATGCCTTTGCATTCCCGGAGGCTTGTCCTGTTATCTCTTTGTTAGACCCCGTAATTAACTAAATGGAGGTTAATTGCTCATTCGGGAAAATTGTTGTGATTGAGGTATATTTTAAATCTTACTAACTTAGGGTGCGGGAGTATGGGATCAAGTGAATTCTGCGAGTAAAAAATTTAGTTGAAGTCGGGAGTCCTTAATTGGATTAAAATAGAAAAGTTTGGGGACCTAATTGGTCAATGGG